>CAJQZJ010001511.1:6581744-6603114 GCA_907164525.1 Lophiomys imhausi | reverse complement strand
TGTGTGTGTGTGTGTGTGTGTGTGTGTGTGTGTGTGTGTGTGTGTGTTTTACTGGGTATTGAACCCATTCCTAGCCCTGCTTCTTTGGAAACATAAAAACTTATACTTGGAGCTGGGCATGGTAGTCATCCCCTTATAATCCCAGCACTGGGAAGGCAAACATGCAGACCCCTGAGACTTACTGGCCAGCCTGCCTATGCTAATTGGTAAGCTCCAGGCCAGAAAAAGACCCTGTCTCAAAATATAAAACAGAGCAAACAAACCGAAGGTGGACGGTGCTGGAGGAGGTTTTCCTTTGGCCTCCACCCAAGTCTACACTTCGCAACACTGCGTACGATCAGACATCCATACATGCATGCATTACCCGCCACCCACCAAAGTCTTGTTTGCTCACACACTGTGAGAGTAGATTGCAAGGGGCTGAGGACATAGTTCAGTAGTAGAGTACTTGCCAGGGCTGGGCAAGGCCCTGGGTTCAATCACCAGCACAACATATACACACACTTGTGTGCGTGCATGTGCTTGCAAATGCACACGCATACACCTACCTTTGAGAGTTGTAGGACAGCCAGGGCTACACAGAGAAACCCTGTCTCAGGAACCCCCCCTCCCAAAAAAAAGCTAGAGGTACTAGGTGTGTGGCCCTAGCATGCTGACTTGCTCAGTAGCTTCTTATCCCCCATAACCACCTGCTGGCAGACCCTCTGTGCTCTTGATGGCCTCAACAATCTCACAGCCATCCACAGACTATGGTGTGCTGTCTGAATTCAGTAATGTGAGCTCTCTGGTTTTTTGGGGTTCAGTCTTCCCCTTTACTCCCCTTAAACAAACGGGCTCAATCCTTGTAGTGAAGCCTGTGACCTGTACTAACAGAGCACAAAGGCACAGAGAATATGAAGTACTTGCTCGTGAGTGTTCATTGAGTACCTGGTGTCTGTGGGCAGTGGGCATGGTACCTACTCTCCACGCGTAAATCCATTCAGCTCCTTTGGAAGCTTGTTCAGTGCCTGGCTCATGCTCGGCACAGCAGAGGAACATGAAATATGGTCCTCATCTCCCTGCTCTTTCATTTCTGTCAAGTGCTGGCTTCATGCCAGGCGCTAGAGATCTCCCCAGTTGAGAAGGACAGAGCGCCCTGGGAAGTTGTTTACTGTTATGGTTTTTGGGCCCTGCTGTAGGTCCAAATTGCCTGGCAGGCTTGCCAGAGCTCGAGCCACACTGGAGTCTCTGGCAGGGCCTGAGGCAATGCTCACAGAGCCATCATATGAGCTGCCGATGCCGTCACCTCGTCCAGGAATCAGGGAGAGCCTGCAGCTGGATTTTTAAACGCAGATCTTAAAATGCAAACAGCCTAAGAAATTTGGGCAGGTCTCTGCTGACATACCGAGACTGTAATAAAAATGCATCCAATGGCAGAAAAGCTCTTGTACCAAAGCCCTGAATCCATGCTGTTTACCATCATTCCCTCCTGACTCTGTTCTCCTTATTTCCTTCTTGGTCCTGGTCTGATGTCCACAGTAGTCCGTGTCCGTCCTTTCTCCCAGCAGGTCCTGAGAAAGGCTTCCTTCCTCCTCCTCTGCATAGATCTGTTGTCAGTGACAGACCCTCAGGCCCCAGAGGCTCACCCACCTCTTCTCAGCCCATGAGAGACCTTTGTAGATGTTTCTGTTAGAATCTGATGTGGACAACCATATAGCCTCCTTTGAATCCCTAGGACATCTCAGATATTTGAACCACAGTAGAACCCTTCTCATTAGGGTTCCCACCCAAACTTGTTGGTTGGTTTGTTTGTTTTTCGAGGCAGGGTTTCTCTGTGTATCCCTAGCTATCCTGGAACTCACTCTGTAGCTCAAGCTAGCCGTGAACTCACAGAGATCCACCTGCCTCTGCCTTCCTACTGCTGGAATTAAAGACATGCACCACCACAGCCAGCCTTCCACACATGCTGGGGGAAAGAACATAAGTTGGGCTCCTGGGATAGCCAGGAAGATTGAAGGTGGGTATCCAAGACTTAGAAATGTGCTTACACAAAGACAGATCCCACATGTGTACTCACATGTAGAAGCTAAAAGGAACTGACAGGAGTGAATTCTAGGGGCAGAAGAGCTGGAAGAGCTAAAACATGAAGAACTTACATGTGCTTAAGGATGTTTCTGCATGTGTAGAAGGCCAAGTTCCATGATTTAAATGGTAGATCTATAAGTTGGTGCAACAGAAGACAAGAGGGGGCCGGGAGAAAGAGGCTCAGCAGGTAAAAAATGCTTGCCATGCAAGCCTGACAACCTGAACTCAATTCCCAGAACCCACGCAAAAAGCTGCAAGTATGGTGGCATACATCCCTAACCCCAGAGCTCCTCTGGTGAGGGTGGAGGTAGATAGATGTGCACCGAAGCTCAAGGGCAGCTAGCCTGGGGCAAGCGGGTGAGAGCCAGCTCCCTCAAGTACCTGCACCCAGGGGTAAATGAATGAACGAAAGCAGAAGCTTTGTGCAGAGAGAAGGAGGCTAGTGTGGAGAAGGGCCCAGCGTCACACAGCCCAACCTAACTGCCGTCTCAGGTTCTGTGGGCTGCTTGACCTCATTTCTTTATCTGTCATAAGCAGTTTTTCCACAGCTTAAACCAAGCCCTGCCATGTTGCTTTGGGAATTGGGTGAAGGTTTTTTTTTTTTTAGTTTTTTCTTGTTTGTTTTGTTTTGTTTTGGTAAATGCAACCTAGAGCAGGGTGTGGTGACATGTAGTAAATGTCATCTGTGGACATGAATAGTCCCAGTTCTTCCAAGATACCCACAGCGTATGTCAGAAAGCATCACAGCCTTCTGGGGTTGTTAGCTGATACAGATGGCTCCTGAGCCACTGATCCATCTTCATTCTGGTACCTTTGCAGGTCACACCAGACCAGGGTCTAACTCCAACAGGAACTGGCAGCCTCTGAACCTTACATCCTGTGTGGGCCCCCATCTCTTTTACCCCTTTCCTTTTAAAATAATTGAATTTATTCATTGGTGTGTATGTTTGAGCACATGCATGGTGGTGCAGGTGGATGTCAGAGGATAGCTTGTGGGGATTGGTTCTCTCTTCCATCATCTGAGTCATGGGGATCTGACTCAAGTTGTCAGCCTTGGTGGCAGCATTTTTACCATCTTCCCAGCGCCTTTCTCTGTCAGCCTTGGAAGAACCCTCACCTTCATTGGTGCCTCTGCCAGGTTGCCAGATGCTAGCCAGTGGCTACCAACCCTAGCAGCGTCACAGCCCTTTGCCTCTGATAGCTCTGCTCATTTTCAGAGTGGTGGCATAGGGTATCTTCTTCTGGATGGGAGGAGCAGAGCCCTGGGATGAGCTGCCCCCACTTCTGGGTCTTCCACCTTCTCCCATCCTGCCTCTCTTCCCTTTCTCAGGAGGAGTATGTGGGTGACAGTGTCAGATCTGTGTGTGTCTTGTTTCTTTCCTGTCCTTGTGAGTGCCCAGGCCTGTGGGATGGATAGAGGAAGAAGGGCTGATTCCCCGAAAAGCTTTCTCACTCCTGCTCTGTACGGCAGGGGAGGGAAACGGACTGAAGCAGTCAGCTATGGGCTAGGTCTCCTTACAGCGGTAAAGTTGGTGGCTCTGTAGGATTCACCTCTCCTTCTCTCTGCTTGAACAGTTGGGGCTGCCTGGGTGGCATCTGGGGTTCTTTACCCAATGACCCCTGTATTCTGGCCCCTTATCACCCCAGCTGTTTCTGAGGCATGCTTAGAAGGGATAGAAATGTTAGTCTGGACTCCAGAGGACCCTCGGGCCCAATTTCCCACCTCTGTTCTCTCCTCTCCCCAGGACACTCCTAGCTGCCGTGATGACCTGCTTAGTGACTACTTCCGAAAGGCCCATGATCCCCCAGCCATGGGAGGCCAGCCAGCACCACAGACTAGGAAAGACGGAGCCAAGATGCCCACCAGCTTTGTGGCTCCCACCCTCAAGATGCCAGTCCCCAGCTCTGAGGGGCAGCAGCTGAAGCCAGGGCATTATGTAAAGCCCAATTTGAGACAGTCTGAGGCCGAGGCCCTGGCTGGGATCCCTTCAAGACAGGTCCAGCCTCCCCAGAGCCTGTCTCTGGGTAGACCCAGGCAGGCCACAATGGCTCCAACTAGTCACATGCCTGTCAGCCGAAGCGCATCTCTGAGCAGAACCTTCAGCCTCGCTTCAGCTGACCTCCTTCGGGCCAGTGGGCCAGAAGCTTGCAGGCCCGAGTCTCCTCAGAAGCCTCGGTGTCCTGAGGCTGCAGGAACCAGAGAGACTGGCAGCCACGGCCTCCAAGGCTCTCACAGCCTAGCCCGGGAGCGGACTCCACTGGTAGGAAAGGCTGACAGCTCCTCTCCAGGCCCAGGTACCCGAGGCCGGCCACTGGACACAAGGCGCTTCTCTCTGGCCCCGCCAAAGGAGGAGAGGATGGCCCCACTGCAGCAGTCTGCCACAGCCCCAGCCCTTGCCACTGCATGTGGCAGTGGTAGTAACCCCCCAATCCAGCACTTTTCTCCCACTGTGGCTCCTGCGGCTAGGACAAAACCCAAAGTGCCACATCACTCAGGGGAGGTAGCCACTGTTGCTCCTGTGCGACCAGGGCTCAGCACCTTGGAGGGAGATGGGGGCCCAGGGCATGGCTACAGCGAGGGGCTTCTGACCAAAAGCCCTGTTAGGTCTTCTGACTTGGCTCCCCATGCCAGCAGGGACCCTGAGGACTTCAGTCGAGGGAGCAGCTCAAAGAGCACACCAGCATCCCCAGAGCCAGGTGGGGACCCGCAGACAGTGTGGTATGAATATGGTTGTGTGTGACTCATGTTGTGGACCTGCATCTTGCAAACCCTAAACTGCTGGTGGGCCTTCTAATCCCATTGGCCTTTTCTCTTGTTTGCCCATGGTGCCAGGAAAGGGTGCAGAATGAGAAACGGGGTTCCCACACAGTCATCCTGTTGGTTGATGGAAACACTGTGCCAAGCCCTAAGAGGATTACTCTCCAGGGTCTGTAACTTATCTTCCATAGCTACAGCTTCCAGCAGCTGGTGTCTTATGGACAAATCTGTTTAACGCAGGGGCTGCTTAGGATTCAGTGGCAAAACTAATTTACCCAGAAACAGACACTACTTGAGTAGGAATACTCATTTGCAACCTATCGACCTCCGTTAAAGAGCATGTGTGTGCTAGCGAAAACATGCACGTGGACCAGGCTCACAAAGATAAGCTCCAATGGGTCTGGAGACTCCACTCCCATCTAAAAGCCATTGGTCCTGGTAAAAGCTTAGACTGGGAAAACTTTGAAGATTTGCGGGTCTTTGGGAAAAGCCCAGAGCAGGACTGGCTGTTAAGCCCAGGACTATCACCACCTCATTCCTGGGGTCCACATACTTCCCTTTCCAACAGAACCACACTTCAGGATTAGCCACAGGGTCTTTGCTCTTTGTAGCAGGCTCCTGGGTTCTGCTTGTTGGGCTTTGAGGCTACCCCGGGACCAGCATTTCGGGACTTCCCAGGCTCACTTTACTACAAACACTGGATCTGCCAGGCCTAGCGTGTGAGGCAAAGAGACACCCTATGTGTGTTCCAGTGAAGGACCGTCTGGCAGGCATAGTTAGTACACGAAAAGAAGGCCAAAACCATACTTCCTCTGTAGTGTGGCTGTTGCACCAGCCTTCCTTGACTCAGATGGAATGTTACTCTTTCTGAATAACTTTTCGGGGGTTGAAACCAAATTTCTTTAATATATATGTACACTTTCGGGGCCCTATTTATGTCCATTGGGAGTCATTCTTTCAGGAGTCTGACCCTGACCTGCTGTTTGTATTTGGTCCAGTTCCTGACATGTTTCGTTTCCTGTTGTAATGGTGCTTTTCCTAGGATGGACTAAATGGTTTATTTTCTGTTTTGATGTAATGTGCTGAAAAAGAAACAGGGGAGACCTCAGAATATTAACAAGATCCATGGTAAGGGTGTTTGGGTTGTGTGTTAAGTAGCCCTTCTTTCTGGAAGACAAGGACAGGGCCATAATAAAATGGAAAGGAACCTGAGTGAGCCCTGGTTTTCTTCAGTGTAACCGTGGCTGCATGCAGTGGGCCACCACGACTAGGCCTTCTAGCTCCCACACCCCAGTCTCTCCCCCAGCGATGAGAATCATTAGGTTTATGATGCTGCACATCCAGCAAGACAAATGAAAAGAATTGCCCTGTAAATAACAGCAGCCCCGAGGTCCACATCACATTAAACCAGCATCAGGTGAGTCCCAGTTGGGCATGGGACTCTGCTCCCCTCGGGACAGGATCTCCTTCTGATTTCCCCAAAGCCACACAACTCCCAAATACTAGATCTTGGATTTGCACCTTACAACCCCATGTTTAAATCAGTGAGGTACATGGATGAGATGAGAAATGGTATATAAATCTCCTCAGGCGTCCAAACCGTGTCCTGTTTTCCGGTCCACCTGATGTCTCTCTCAAGTTTCCTTCCTCCCTCACCAGACTTCCTGTGTAAGCCACTCTTGCCTCCTGGCCCTACCCTTCCTTCCCGAGGCTCTGCAATCTGTTGGATCTGGCTGCTTGGCGGGAACTGCTATCCATGGAGTAGTCACTTGGCAGGCTTCACTCTGTATGGCCTTTGTAGGATTTGACACCTGGCCAGTCATGCCTTGTTGTTGGCAGCCTCCTTCTCACGACTCTGTCCCTTTTGGGACAGCCCTCCCACACTCCCACTTGCAGTTCTCAACCATCCATGCAGCCTGTGGGCTGCCCCGAGTTCCCTCAGCCACTTGTCTTCCCCTCACACACCTCCCCTGCAACTCACGGTAGACCCCCTAGATGTTGTAGGCGTGAAGCCCGTTCTCCTGGACCCCAGCTTCCCAGCTCATCTCCCCAAACTCTTCATCCACTTGACACCATCTGTGACACTGTCCCAGAAGCGTGAGTTTAGTCTTGACCCTTCTCTTCATTCTGTTGAGAGGTCATACTACATACTACATTGTCCTTTGCCAGCTCTTTCATCTCAGGTCTCAGCCCTTCAGCTCTTGGGCCCTAGTTCTGGTCAGTCTGTCTCGCTGTCTCTTCAGCTCACTCTAGCTCTGTCTGATGTAAAGGCTGCTGTTAAGGTACTAAGTCCAAAGGCAATCTGGTCATTCTGGTGCATTCACCCCGGGTGACCTTTCCTTTGAAACACTCTCTGAGTCTCTGCAGTAGCCACCCACACCCTCACTCTGCAGACTACTACGTCCTGCACACCTGAGGCACACCTAGGCTTCTCATCACCACTCCCGCCCTGACAAGCTCCTACACATCCACAATTCTAATTACAGCCCATTCCCAGGAGAGGCGGAGCTGGTGTCCTCAGCCCCCACCTCCTGTGGAATTCTAGATCTACACACACCTGACTGAGCTGCTCCTAGGGGGTCCAGAACCTAACTCACATCTGCCCCACAGCTGGGCTTCTGTCTCCCTTTTTCACTAAACCCAGCTGTTTGGCATCCCCTTGCCCTCCCCCACATTCCTTCCCTCAGATGGTTTTCAACTCTGAGACCTCCAGTCCCAAGTAATGGTGCTCCTACAGCAACAGCATGCATGGGTCCAGTGGTTAAGGAGTATGTCCTCCTGGGTCCCATGCCCCACCCTCTACTCTGGTGTAGTCTTTGGGTATCTGGAAGCACCCAAGTGACATGGTTCTTCAGGTTCACAGAAGTGAGGTCTAGAGAGATATTTGGGACAAGGGGCTCTAGAGAGAAATTAGGAACAGAATGAACATTAGGGATCATCCTGCTAATACCTGGGTGTAGGAGGGATGAATGCCTACATTTAGATCTCACCAATGTAAAGGATATGTGATATTTACAAATAAAGTCCATGCAGCCAACTGATTGTCATCAAATACTCTCATCCGTTTTCTCCATGCTTAAGGCATCCGTGTCATCCTGGGCATGGCTGGCAGGTGACTGTCATTCCAAAGTGAATCTGGGTTGACACTTTGTCACCAAGTCAAAGACATGTCAGGTGGTACTTTCTGAACGGTGTGTGGAGAGACCCTCCATGTTTGTGCTGTTCACATGTTAATGGTCTCCACTATGGCTAGCCTTCCTTAAAATGAAGGTAGGGCCACAGGATTCCCCCAAGACATGCTTTTAAGATACTAACATTGTCTCTACCATTTTCTTAAGTCAGAAACTTTGAACCAGCATAGTGGCACAGACCTTTAATCCCAGCATTCAAGAGGCTGAGATAAGAGAATCTTAAGTTCCAAGCCTCCCTGAACTACATAGTGAAACCTTGTCTCAAAACAAAAACAGAAGCCAAATACGAATCCAGCCATGAATGCAGCATGCCCATTTCTGTGATGTAAATACGTGATTCGGCTGATTTCAAGCTGCCTGCATGGTGTAATAGAACATGGGTCAATGAGGAAGAGGTAGGTGGTTGCCCTCCACGCACTAGAACACATCCACTATACAGAGAAAGCATAGAGCTAGTAAATTAGGAAGCGGATGAATTTTGACTTTTTGTTTCCTTTTTTATTACACTGTTTAGTCATAGCCTGATACATGTTCATGCCCCCATGAAGGCCACCTTCAACAACTGGTGTGTGCAATTTACCCTTCTGCTCCCAGGAGCCAGAATGCACTAACTCCAGGCTCAACAGTATCACCACCTCTTAGCACCGGGCTAGGGAGGGGAGAAACAGAAGATCAAGAAATGGCCAAAAAGCAAGAGCAGAGAAGGAAAGTGAGGCTGGTGGTCCTAACCTGAAATTGAGATGCGCTGAGTTCCTTGTCCTTCCAAGCCTAAGACTGGCCCGGAAGCAGGAGGTGACAGGGGAAAGTGACTCATTATCTTGTGATACAGGTGACACAGTGGACCAGGCAGGTCATTACAAACTCAGCTGCACTGAAACTCAGCCGCGGGGAGGGGTGCCTGTAAGAACCTGTGTCCCCGTGACCCAGGGCCCATCCCCACCGATACCCTTCTTTCTCTCCCTTCTCCAGGGAGCACAGTGGAAAAACCAGCTTGGCACTGGGGATCTGCCTGGGGGACAAGGATGTCCACTGTCACCTAGTGCCTGCGGAGGGAGGTAGAGGAAAAATGGCTGGGCTCAGCCTGGTGACCCATTCCACCCACTAAATCCGCCTCATTCCAGCAGTCTGTCTAGCTAGACGAAATAAGCCACCGGTTCTTCATCTCCCCGCCCCCCCAAGTACCTCATAAGGACAGGGGAAGGGATGTGGGTACCTCGCATCAGCCGTACTCTCCCCAGGTCACTGCGGGAGGCGGTTGAGGATAGCTGGCCAGCGCCGCCCAGTGACTGCCTGAGGCCTGAGCTCGGTGTGGGTACCCACCAAGCCTCCAGGAGACTGCGCCACACCCCCGCCCTTCCCCTTCGAGCTGCGTGCAGTCCACGACCACCGGAGAGAGGTGAGTGGCTCCACGGCTGGCGAGAGGTGGGTAGAGACGGGAGATAGGACCCGCGGGAATGCAAGGCTGCTAGCACGAGGGAGCGCGGCTGAGGCTGACCTTCAGCCATGCCCTCCGGCAAGCAGCAGCGGAAAATTCAAAAATCCAGGCTCAGGAATAAAGGCCTAGGGGCGGGGATGGAGTGAGAGGAGAAGGGCTGGGAGATAGTCATTCTAAGATCCACTTCAATGAGACTGACCTCGCCCTTTGAGGGCCAGAGGGGTCCCCTGGTCTAGGCTTCCTGAGGGAGCAGGTCTCAGAAGTCCAACCCTGCCCAGGCTAACTGGGACACGTCCTGACCTCCCAGTTGTAATGTGTAAGGCAGGAGACTGGGGACCACCAGGGGCATGGCAATTGGAGTGGAATGCAGGCCTACCTTGACCCAAGAAGGAAGGGGGGACATGGGATTATTTGTTGAGTCTCAGTTTACCCTTTCCTCTATTTCTTCATCCTCTCATTCGTTCATTTGCACGGGCTGGCCCACTGCTGATCTGAACTTTGGCCCTGTCAACTGATCTCACAGAGAACCACAATTCAGAGGAATCAAGAGAGGTCCGTGGGGGCAGTTTCCTGCTATGGGAAGAAATTGTATTCCATACTCAGAAAAGGAAAATCAGTCCTCTAATACAAAAGAAAGGTGATTTAGATTTAAAAAAAAATGAAAATAAGAATGCCGAACAGAGCTCTTAAGCCTCAGCACCTGTTGCCTGCAAACCAAGCCTAGGGTTGGCTCCTATATGACAACAGAACTCCAGCAGTGTGCAAGACACTCTTACACCCAGCAGAGGCTGCCTCCTCAGTATAATTAGACAAATTACAAGAGAACTGGATAGAGAATAACAAAAATCACTAAATATTTCTGTCGGAGCTGCACCTCACAGAGCTGAGGGTGATGGAAAACACCTTCACTTCATCCTGTTAGTAGCAGCTGAAGGGGCACTTCTTCCAGGAAGCTACCCGCCATGCTTTCTTATGGTGGTGTATTGTTTTCTACCCCATATATATTGAAAAGTATCCAGGTGCTCTCCCTGGGGTGTTGAAGATACAGAAAAAATCCTTCTGTCTTTTTACCCTCCTCCTGTTCCTCATCCAACCCATCCTTCTACCCTCTAGGAGCCCTACAGAAAAACCTAATGAGAGCCCAGTTTCTCTAGGAGCCCATCCTGAGCTCTCCTATCCCGGAAGGCTCCATCACTGGTAGTGCCCAAGCACAGACATCTGGTTCCACGGCCTGGGTTATGGAACTATCCAGCAGAGAGGAGGGGTGGTACAAATGGCACAAGTGTGGAGTCTCCTTCGGTTGCTCCATCCTTCAAGGAGACTGGTGTGAGGAGACTCAGCGGCTGTACTCATTACCCATCCCTGTGATGACAAATGACCACAAACACAGTGTCTCAGAACAGCACAGATTTATAGACTCAACAATTTTGAAGAACAGATCCAAGAGCTATCAGGGTGAGGTGCTTTGGGAAGGCTCTCAGAGAGTGAAGGTTCCAGAAGGGCCTCTGTTTAGTAGCCTTTTTCATCTATCAGCTGCCTGCATTTTTTTTTTTTTTGCCTCATTCCTCTTCCATCCTTCAAAATGGACAGTGACTGGTGGGTCTTCTTCATCCCTATTTCTCTTTGCTGTGACATGAGATCCACTAAGATAACCCAAATAACCTCTCTATCTCAAGATCTCAAATATAATCACACTTTTGCCATATAAGAAGACATATTCACAGACTCCAGGGACTGGGACATACTCACCTTTGGGAGCTGTCCCTGGAACCTCTGTGGTAGGACTGTGTTAAATGTAGCTGACTCTAGCAGGTTTCAGCACAGCACCCTGGGAAGGTGGCACCATCCTACACCTTCACTGTACGTACAATGCACTAAGGACTCTGCAAGTAGCAGAGCCAGGCTCTAGGGTACCCCTTTCTGACTTTGAGGTGATCCCACCTCTCTGGTGCCATTGTTGCTCCCAAGATACCAGCCCGTACCCTGGGCTCAGACCAAGCAAGGACTAACGCTGACTGAGTTCAGGGGGAGAGTTCTCACTAGGATTTCTCTGGTCAGGCCCTGATCTACAAGTTTGTTATTAGTCCTCTAGTCCTCTTCCATCATCTCTTTCCCATAGTATCCATAATAGGCACCTAAACCATGGTCCCAGAAGACTTGAGGTTGGGGGTTCCAGTAGATGCTTGTATTGTTTGATTGAATTTGCTTTCTTGTGGCACTTTGGATTGAACCCAGGACCTTATGCAAACTCAGTCAGTACTCTACTACTAAGTTGTAGTCCCAGTCTGCCCATCCACCCATCCATCCATCCATCCATCTATCCATCATCCATCCATCCATCCATCCATCCATCCATCTTTCCATCCATCCATCATCCATCTGTCTGTCTATCTATCTATCTATCTATCTATCTATCTATCTATCTATCTATTGAGACAGGACTTCACTCTTCACTATACAACCCAATCTCAACTCTTGATTCTCTTGCCTCAAGCTTTGAGTGTTGTGATTACATGTGTGCACCACCATGCCCAGTAACTCTCTCTAAGGACTCTTTGTCATCCTCCTTCCTCCACATACTTCAAAGTGATAAGACCCCAGAGGAGGCAACTCTCACAGAAAGAAAACAAAATCAGTCTCCAACTACCCAGCTCCTTGCCACAACACAGGGGCTGGGTTAAGGAGAGATAACCTACATTCTCAGAGCACTTGCTAGAGCCAGGCGTAGTTCTAAGAGTTTTAGGCATACTAACTCATTTGCTACAACCCTGTGGGGTTTTACAGATAAGAAAATGGAGACTCGGGGATGCTGAAGGTCATCAGCGGAGAAGCCAGGGTTTGGTGCATGCTCCATAAGCAAGGCAGGAGCTGCTAAGGCTGTCTGAGCAGCCCTCTCTTGGCTCACAAAACTGCAGCCAGCAAAGCCCCTTTCTGTACCTTTTCTGCCTCACCTCTAATAAACTCAGTTCCTTCCTTCCTTCCTGGACTGGGACTAGAACCCAGGACTTTATGCATGCTAGTCAAGCACTCTACCACTGAGCTACATCATCTCCAACTCTTATCTTGTTATGAGACAGAGTCTCACTAAGTTATTTAGACGAGCTTTGAAATTGCTAGAAGGTCCTCAAATTGATGCCCCACCCCACCTCATCCTCTAGCCTAGCTGGGACCACAGCTGGACCAGCACACTCAGCTAGTCTTCTGGTTCCTATGCCAATCAGAAGTGAGGGCTCCCTTCTGTTTGATTCATAGATTGATCTTTATATCAAGCCCATTTTAAGGACAAAACTGACTGAGGGAAGCTGCCTAATTTTCACAGCCACAGACCTGCAAAAGTCCCCTGCACTTCTCCCTTCCTAAAGAACTCAGACTGGGCTTGAAAGCTTCTCCCTGGAATCCCAAGGCCAGCCCTCTAGGTCAATGATTCTCAACCTTCCTAATGGTGTGACCCTTTACTACAGTTCCTCATGTTGTAGTGACCTCCAATCATAAAATTATTTTCATTGCTGCTTCATAACTGTAATTTTGCTATTGTTATGAATTGTAATGTAAGCATATGATATGCAACCTCCAAAGTGGTTTCGACCCACAGGTTGAGAACCACTGCTCTAGATGCATGTGCTCATACTCCACCTGGACTTGAGCTGACCACCCCCAACACACACACACACACACACACACATACACACACACATACACACATACATACACACATACACACGCATACACACATTCACACACATACACACACATTCTTACACACACATACATATACACACATTCACACACACAACATATACACACATACACACATTCTTACACACACACATACACACATTCACACACATACACATGCACACATACACACATTCTTACACACACACACATCACACATACACACAACATACACACACATTCTTACACACACATACACACATTCTTACACACACATACACATTCTTACACACACATTCACACATACATATGCACAACATATACACACATACACACACATTCTTACACACACATACACACATACATATACACACATTCACACACAGCATATACACACATACACACATTCTTACACACACATACACACATTCGCACATACATATACATACATTCACACACAACATATACACACATACATGCACACACACACACAAATACACACATTCATATATTCACGTGCACACACACAGATACACACACATACACACATACACACACAACAAATACACACATTCACATATGCACTGCACACACACAGACACACACACACACACCTCAGTATCTCCTGTCTGCAGATATCCCCTTAGTCACAGTCTTCCGAGTAGTGCCTTCGGATTTTCTAGGGAGGAGCAGAAACAGCCATGTGGTGCTCTGCTTGTCCAGGTTGTCTGATGAATCAGCTGGGCCCCAGCCTGCTGGTGTGTGGTTGATGCCAGAAATGATCATTCACAGAGTAGCTGGCCTCCTGCCGCCCAGACTATTCTAGAAGGTGCTTGACTCAGCAAGGGTGGGTATTTCTGAGGAGGGAAGCTGTCTACCTGCATCCACTTGTGTGATCAACAGCTCCAGAACATGTTCTGAGGTGACAGGAAGCACAGGGCAGGGCAGGTAGTGACGGGAGCTGTGGGACTGAGCAGGCACAGAGTGAGCTGGCGCCAGAGACTGGGGAGGAAGTAACTGCCTGTTCTTCTGTCAGGGCAATGAAAAGGGATTTGCTCTGAGGCTGGCCAGCTGTGGGCATTGAAAGAGCAAGCTGGGAACACAGTAGTTTTTAAAAGTCGTTAATCTTTGCTCATTCTTAACACCCCACTCTGTCCTCTGTGTGTATCTATTGTTTCTGTGTTAGTCACAGCCTCAGTGGGAAGCAGGGACCTGAGGGACAGGGTTCATAAGACTGACCCAAGAGGTGGTCACATAGAACTAATATACCTTGGGATGTGTGTAGGTTCCTCCAAGGCCTACAGGAGGAAAGTTGGGAGAAGGGAAGGAAGAAGAGACCAATAAGAGACCTTCAATAAGACAAGGAAGCCAACCTAAAGTCACCCTGACAGGGGAACTAAACCCTTTGAATCCCTATTTTCTTCCTGTTGGCAAGACACAGGAACCAAGGCAAGGAACCAGAAATCAGTCCTCCAAGAAATGGGGGGACAGTGGGTGTGGACAGATGTGAAGAGCACTCAGAAAACTCCTGCCTCGTCAAAAGTGTCCTGTACACGATCTGATGTCTGCCATTTTCTGGACATCCACAGAGCATCACCCCAAGTTTGATACTGGAAAATGCAATAAACTCATTGTCATTGAGCTCAGCATAAAGACTGTTCTTAGGCAAAATGTGAAAACAAACAAACAAGAAAACCCCCAAACCACAGGAGACTGGAAAAGAAGAAAAAGAGAAAACAGTGGCTGCTGGGGACAGAGAACTTCTGGCCTTGTCTCTGAAACCCAGCCCATGTGGGGAGGGATTTCTGTGGGCAGGAAAGATGGTCATTAGTAGAATATTCCAAATCAGCATTCCTAGGGCATTTGCCATTCCAGACCCAGGAATCTTCTGGAAGATGATTCATCTGCTGCACACCTAATTCCACTGCCCCTGCCAAAACCTGGTCAAGAGAAGCAGAGTGGCCAGGGGGATGAGTTTCTTTGCCCTTTTTTGGGGAGAAGGGGCACTTCATGACAAGGTTTCTCTGCGTAGCCCTGGCCATCCTGGAACTCACTTTGTAAAAGATTTGCCTGCCTCTGCCTCCCGAGTACTGGTATTAAAGGCGTGTTCCAGCATACCCAGCTTGCCTTTTCAAATCTGGAATTTTCTTATGGAAGGCAAGGCCAGAATTGCCTCATCTGTACCCCCCCCCCACCAGTTCTGCTGCTCTAAGAAGCTGGGGGTAAGAGCCATGCTCCCGCCTCCACAAGGTGAGGTACAAATCAATAGGAAGCTTAATCCAAGGGCATTTAAGAGCTAGGGGTACCACTGATGGGTAGAGTACTTGCTTAGCACGTATGAGGCTCTGGGTTCAATTTTTAGCACTACAGAATATTTAGGATGCAAGAGGCACAAGATATCATTTGAGCATCTGCAAACAGAGACTATGGGATAGAAATGGGGAGACAGGACCATTAAGTAGAGTTATCCTGAGCCAGGGGCCTCCAACCAGAAGTTATGACATAGGTTATTCATATCACCCCAGGAACTGTGGGGCATGAGAGCAATTTGGGGTTCACTTTGCAGTAAACTCTTTCCACGGCCTGGCTGGACTCCAGAGAGTCAGAAGCTCAGATAGCCAGCTGACAGTGGGCTTTAAAGCAGCCTCCTTCTTTCCTGGAGGGAGAGGGAGAGGTGGGCATAATTATCGAGTGAAAGAGTTTAAGGGTCTAAACTCCCATAGAATCCTGGCTAAGTCACTTGGAAATGGTGTGAACGTAAGCAGTTTGCAGCCCCTCAGTTTCCTGGGCTGTGCAATGGAAAGAATGTAGCTAATGGCGATGAAAACTCAGGCATAAGCTCTAAGGATACAGTAAACATCAAAAACATAACAGGAAGCTGTGCAAGGGTGGCACACGCCTTTAATCCAAGCAGTTGGGAGGCAGAGGGAGGAAGATCATGAATTCCTGTCTAGCCTGGACTACTTAGGAGGAGACCCTGTCTCGGAAACAAGAGAAGTAAAAGGGTATAGTGACAGCAGCTGACGTCTGTTGCACATTCATTACTGTGTGCTAAGCCTTGAACCGAGAAGGCTTCCTTTGCTGTAACTCATGTAATATGACAGTCCCACTCTTAGGTAGTGTCTCCATTTTCAATAGTCACAAAGTGGCTAAAATACTGAAGGTCACCTTTCCAGTAAGAAGAAGGGCTGGAATTGAAACTCAGGTGCTCTGGCTTCCAAATCCAAAGTCTTAACTACATTCACAGTGGAATATATATATATATTTTTTTTTTCTTTCGAGACAAGGTTTCTCTGTGTATCCTTGACTGCCCTGGACTCACTTTGTAGATCAGGCTGGTCTTGAACTCATAGAGATTTGCCTGCCTCTACCTCCTGAGTGCTGGGATTAAAGGTGTGCAAACCACACATGGCTCAGGCTGGAAATTTAAAACAAACATAAAGCGAAGCAGGGACTGGGAGACGGCTCAGTCGGTAAGGTACTGGCCATGTAAGCATCTGGGTTTGGATCCCTAGCACTCATGAAAAAATGCTGGACATGCAACTGTGACCCGGTACTGATGGGAGCGAGCGTGGGTGCCCAACAGACAGCCAGGTAATCCCCAGGGCTCTCTGGCCACCCAGTCTAGAAGTTGGTGAGTTTTGAACTCAGGGAAAGACCTTGTCTCAAAAACAAAAACAAAAACCAACCAAACAAACAAAAAACGAGGTGGGGACGGTATTAGACAAAGACATTGACGTCAACCTCTGACCCCCACGCACAGAAGCGCACACAAGAAGGCCACACACAGAGGTCTACAGCATTCACTGTATGCTCACACCCATAAATAAAAATTAAGAAAAAATCAGGAGAGCATTTTCAGCCACAGATAGTTAATCTGGAAAATTACATTTGTGAAGATTTTGCAAAAAGGCAGGATTCCACAATGGGGACCAGAGAGCGGGCTGATCTGACTTCTGACAACACCAACAGATAAACAAAACCTCATCCTTCTCTACCATTCTGGCTGATCCTGAACCCTCTGCCTTCTTCTATGAGCTCCATGCTCTCCTTCTCCACCGAGAGCAGTAGTTCTCAACCTATAGGTGGAAACCCCTTGAGGGGTCAAACAACCCTTCCACAGGGGTCACCTAGTACTACCAGAAAACACAGATATTACGATTCATAACTAGCAAAAATACAGTTATGAAGTAGCAATGAAAATAATTTTATGGTTAGAGGTCTCCACAACATGAAGGACTCCATTAAAGGGTCACAGCATTAGGAAGATTGAGAACCACTGACCTAGAGGCTACATCCTAGCACATTGGACTCCCCAGAGGGCTTTGCCGCCACTGAGATGGCTCTACCCTGTCCCTCCCCAGTCTGCACCTCGGTTTGCTTTCCATCTCTACCCTAGTCGTCTGTCTCAGACAAGAGCTTTGTAGACTCCCCACCAACCAGCTCCAGACATTTAAAACTTCATAGATGGGAGTGTGAATTCAGAGCATGGGTCGTGCAGACAGGCAGCTGTGTGCCCGGGATCCCATCAGACAGCACAAAGACAGTTGGGAAGGGGTATCAGGTGAACAGTACAGTGGGGACTCCAGCCCAAACTGGGAAAGTTCAGAAGATGAGAGGCAGAAGGTATTTCAGGGGCAGGGAAGGGATGTCCACAGGAGCCCAGGTATCTGCACATATCTGTTGTGAGAGAGCTAGGAAATATGTAAGGTGGCATAGGGTGGGGGTGCAGATTTGAACCTCAAAGGCATCATTAAATAGGTAGGTGGCCTAGAGCTATTGACCTCTCAGTGCCCCAATTTCTCCCCATGTAATAGCATATGTCTCATAGAGTTAATCAAATCTGCACGTTTAGGTGCTCATCACAATGCAAGCTGTGACTATTGCTATTACTGGTTTTGGGAGCATGTAGGGCAGAGGACATTAAGTTTTTCCTTATATCTCCATAAAACCAGAGGAGGTCATTCATGAGGTCCCTGGCCACACCTGCTGGCTCTGGGAGCACGGGGTCTGGGATCTAGGAGGCTTAGAGCAGGTACCCAGAACTGGGACACCCACCACATTTACTGAGTAGCCACTGATGTTGGAGACCGAAGGTGACCGTAGAAAGGCTGCCCTGTCCACCTTTCTCCCAGCTTCCCACGTTGGCTTCCAGCGTCCCGGGGAGTGTGGCTGAAGGAGTCCCCTCGTGCTTCAGCAGCCAGGCTTCCTCCGCAGAGCCAGTCTCTAGGTCAGGTTCCTAGTGAGAAAGGGAGGGGGCGGGGGTGATGCTGCACCTCCGGGACCAGCGTGCGCTCTGGCCACCTTGGCCCTTCTAGCAGGCGCCTCGCCTGTGGCCTGCGGTCAGTGTGAACAGCAGGGCGTGGGCCGGCAGGTCTGGCTGTGCCTGACGGGGGTTGGGAGCGGGAGCGGGAGGAATCTCGCATAACGTGGTCCCGGGTGGCGAGGAGAAAGGGACCCGCTTGCCTGCAGGAATCCTCAGCCTCTGCTGGCGGCGCGTGCACCGCGCCAGACGACATCAGGCCCGCGTCCGAGACTGTCGCCGCGCAGGTAGGTACGTGTTTCCGCGAGCCGAGCCCCTTCCTTTTGTTGTGGTCACAGGTCTCTGGCTTGCCGGGGCAGGGAGAGGCGCGTGGGGGAGACGGGGTGTCCTGCGGCTGGGTTCTGGGTCCTGCCCCGAGTGGAAGGTCGGACGTGTAAGGGCTGCCTGTGCGCGACCGGCGGGAGACAGATGGGCGGTCACACCCCCCAAACAGCACTGTGTGTGCGGGTGGACCCGCAGAACTGTGACTGAAGCCACCAAAGGATGTCTGCCTCTGAGCACTGGCGCCTCCGGGTCCCCCTCCTGGGTCCGGTGTCTCCACAGGGTTTAGCAGCCGCCCCCGCGGCTGGCTCCGTGGCCACCTAGTAATTTCTTCACCCTCAAAAAAGTATGAGACCTCTAGCCCTTCATTTCTCCAGTTCTGGTGATCTAAAGATTGCACTGGGGTCTCTTTCTATTCTTCCCCGGAGTCTGCGTGGCTCTTCTTCCGGCAGGCTCCGGTCACACACCTCAGACACTGAGACTCGTGGATCCCCATGCCCTCACCTTCCACTCAGGGAAACTGGCCCATCGCCAGTCAGCAGGGGCAGTACCAAGACTTGCTGGTCTGAGTCCCTAAATCCTCTCTGGGAATCAAATGGCCCAGAGAGAAAGCTGTGTCCCAGGTCTGGATGAAGGGACTGGTGGCCAAAAGCGCCGCAAGCGTGGAGGGAAGCATGCTTTCTGGTGCTCAGCACTGGGTAAAATGGGCGCTGTCTTGGTGCCAATGTGCCAGAACGGCTTTGGGGATGTCTCTCTGTGAGAAGGGAAGGACACCCGTGGGTAGGTGAATCAACCCAGAGTTTAATAAGGTGACACGTGGCGGTCGATTGCCCATTTGAAATGACACAAATCTGAGACAATAGACATGGCTATGACTTGCTTCATTTCTTCTGCTTCCACCTCCACCTCTCAAACCACAGGGAGAGAGGGGAGATTCCCGAGCTCAATGGGCAATGCCCAGCGGGCTGTATATGGACAGCTTTGAGTTGCCTGCCCAGTTCCAGAACTTCATAGCTCATTCAGAGCCACTTCTGTTCATTAGAGTTTTGGGTTTCTCCTCCTCTTTCTTATTTTTCTTATTCACTCCTTCTCTCCTACCTGCTCCCTGGAGGGCAGCATGCATGTAACCCACATCCTCAGTCCAAATGCCCTCATTTCAAGCTTCAGGGGGCCCATCTGAGAAAGGCCCAGTTTCTAGTGTGGTGATCTGGCAAAGCTCCCCCTCTGAAATGCAGATACCAACTCTGAAAATCCCCCTCCCCACTCTCTCTCCGCTGCACCTTCTGGGTGAAGTGCCCACTGTAGGAAGAGATTTATCCAGCACTGACTGGAGTCAGAAGAACAATTAAATTGGGATCTCCAGGGGCTTAATATCTAAATTCCTGTTTCAGCTGGCTGACTTCAACCTGGCTTTCCCTTTCTGAACCTTCATACCTTGCAGGGAAATAACATCCACCCGACAGAGTCAATACAAAAATCAAAATGAAATAACATGCAAATGAACTCAGTACATAGTAGACCATAAGGTGATTTGGGAGACAAAAACACTAACGTTCCTGCTAGACACTGCATCAGACAGAGCAAACCATTTTAAACATAAGAACTCAGGAACAAATGATGGCTTCTGAGGGCAGAGAGTCAGTCTTCTTTAAGGATGTGACCCGCAGACTCCAGTGGGTGGCCCCGCACATACAAGTATATGGGCAGAGAAAATTGGATTCAATGCATTATTTTTTTTAAACATTTATTTATTTATTTATTTATTTATTATGTATACAGTATTTGCTCTACATATATGCCCAGGCAGCAGATCTCAATGTAGATGGCTGTGAGCCACCATGTGGTTGCTGGGAATTGAACTCAGGATCTCTGGAAGAACAGCCAGTGCTCTTAACCTCTGAGCCACCTCTCCAGCCCTCAATGCATTATTTTAAAAAATGAGGACAGGAAGTTGGGGGAGAGAAAAGTGTGGGGTGTGGCTCTTGGAGGAGTTAGGGGAGGGGGGAAGAATGGAAGTGAATGTGATCAAAATACACTATATGAAATTCTCGAAGAGTTGATAAAAAGTATTATAAAATACTTTTTATAGTCAAAGAAAGAAGATAAGAACAGAAAACAAGAAATGCGCTCAGAACACTTGTTCATGTTGCTCAAAAGACTGATCTAGAAAGGACTTAGAGGCATGGGTGATCTCCGCTTGTGAATCAGCTGGATGGCCATTTGCGATTGGATCACAGACTTGAACAGCAGGACTGCCGACTGGGAGTTCACCTGGGGCTGTCAGCTCTTGTCTTGGTTGGTAAGCACCCTCTGGTTTAGCACTTAAATTTCAACAACAACCATTCCCAGAGATAGGGAGCTGGAGCTGTCCATCCCTTTAGAGTGGACTCAGAAGCTGGAACAGTATTGTTTCCACTGATTTCTACAGCCAAGCTATTACAGCACCCACCAGGATCCACAGGAGCTCCTACTCCCTGCAAGATGAGGATCAAACAGATTGCAGACATTTTAGGGTCACCATAACATGGATGCCTCCTTCCCCTCCCCTCCCCTTCCCTCCCTTCCCCTCCTCTCTCCTTCCCTTCCCTCCTTTCCCCTCCTCTCCCCTCTCCTTCCTCCCTTCCCCTCCCCTCCCCCTTCTCCCTCCCTCCCTTCCTCTCCCT
>CAJQZJ010001511.1:6554922-6581344 GCA_907164525.1 Lophiomys imhausi | reverse complement strand
CTCCCCCCCCCCCCCTCCTCCGCCTTCCCCTCCCCTCCCCTCCCCTCCCCTCCCCTCTCCTCCCTTCCTTCCCCTCTCTTCCCCTCCTCTCCCTTTTTTCCCACCCCTCCCCTCTGTCTTTCCACCATCTGATGTAGCCCAGGCTGGCCTTAAGTCAGCTCTGTAATTGAGGATAACTTTGCTCTCCTGATCCTCTTGTCTTTGTCTTCCCAGCCCTGGGATTACAGGTGTGTGACCCCATGCTTGGATTTATGCGGCGCTAAGGACTGAACACAGGGCTTTGCACATGCTAGGCAAGCTTTTTCTACTAACTGAATCGGATCTCCAGCCTTCCTCCCTCTCTTCCTTCCTTCTGAGTTCCATGAGTTAATTCATCTTGGGCAAAGATGAAGGGTTTCTTCTGAGTGAGGACCAGCAGTGACGCACAAGTCCATGTCAAAGGCATTATTAGAGTCAGTGTCTCTGGTCCTGAGTCAGGGTTGAGGGAGTAGACATCCTGCTTGGTAGTTTTCCCAGCATCCGTTTCCCAGGAAGTCTCTAAGGCATCAGTCCTCACCCCTGGCAACCTCATGCCTTCAAAACCAAGAGAGAGAAGCTAGAGAAAGAATAATTTGGATTTAGGAAAAGAGAATTTAGCAAGTGGCCGGAGGTCAAGGGTAATGAGCACCTTTGCAGTGCCCAGTTCCCGGGAGAAGTCTGTTTGCTTTCAGGAGGCCGCTGCTTGTGCTTGGATGACTGTGGTCATACATTATTGGATCATTAATTGATGGGATAAAGTGCTGCTCAGGGTGGATAGGCAGGAAGTGTAGTGGGAAGAGTGCAGCAGACATGAGTTTCTATGGCAACCTAAAGGCCTGGGGTTACTCTGGCCTGAAGCAGGAAGGATGCTCAGACAACTTCCACCTCCTCAGACCACAGACCATCCTGGCTTGCTGTCTCTGGCTGGGCTGCAGGCTTCTGTTGTGATACATAATCACCCACAGCCAACTACCCACACCTTTAAAATAAAAACTCACCCTCTTCCTGTTCTCTCATTCACATCCTGTCTATCTTACCCAGCTCGTTAACTTCTGACTTCAGTTTCACCCACACCAGATTTCAGGCGTGCTGTGGAAGAAATGAGTATAGAGACTTATTCACTCAAATACTTGATGTAGATAGTGTACATTTTCTTTGGTAGAGGACAAAATGGATCCAGGTCCTCCGTCCCAGAGTTCACTGTCTAAAGGGTGAGGTGGGAGGCGAGGATGTAGCTCAGAGGATGGAGGTCTAACATGCAAGGGGTTGTAGCATCAGTCGCCGGCAGCACAAACAAAACAAAAGAAAAAGGATGTGGGCATCCAGAAGTCACCGTGCACAGTCCCATGAACGATACTGGCAGTCATTAAAATACTGAACTTGGCCTTCAGCATGAATCCAGGACCACTACTTGTCGGCTGTGTGACCCTAGGTCTCACTTTGATGGCAGAGCTGGGATCATTGTGTCTTCCCCACAGGGCTGCAGCCCATGAAAAGCCTAGTGTCAGGTGGCTCGAGGGATGCCAGTACCCATCCCGTGTACCCTCACTTTGCCCTGCCACACCTTTTCCCATGTGAGGAGCCCTGGCCAGCTCTCACAGTCAAATTCTCACATTTGAGAATCACAGGTCAGTCAGGGAAGGACAAAAAAGTCTCAGGGAAGGATGGAGTGGATGGTGTAGGAATAGGGGGAGATAGGAATTGTTTTGCCCTCTGGGCTCAGCAAGGGCTGTGCAGAGGAGCTGGTATTACAGCTGAGCCAGGTAGTTTAGGTACGAAGTCCCCCAGAGGCTTCTCCTTCTTGTTGGAGCCACATAGCATCCCAGATTTTTTTTTTTTTTTTTTTTTTGGTTTTTCGAGACAAGGTTTCTAACAGCTCTGGCTGTCCTGGACTCACTTTGTAGACCAGGCTGGCCTCGAACTCACAAAGATCCGCCTGCCTCTGCCTCCCAAGTGCTGGGATTAAAGGCGTGCGCCACCACCGCCCGGCTGCATCCCAGATTTTATCTCTTAAAAATTGAGTGTGTTTGTGCGTGCATGCATTTCTGCATGTGTATGTGTTTTCATAAGCCAGGGTAGGGCATCAGAGCTCTGGAGCTGAAGTGACAGGTTGTGAGGACCAAGATTCCCCACTCATAACAAGCATTAGCAACCCAGAGTACTAAACTTGAGACAGTTTATTTTACGGCTTTGCAACACTGGCCCCCGACCCAAAGAAGTAAGTGGCCAGGGCACCACTAGAGGACAGAGGACAGGTTTAATAATCTGAACATGGGCCCCTTCCTCATTGTTCTAAATTAGCTGAGTAATGGGGGCAGGGTACAATCTAACATGTCACCTGTCACTTCTGCTTGCCTATTTCTCAGTGAAGGCTATGAGTGTATTTATCTTACTTTTTTTTTTTTTTAGCTTTTCAGGGACATGACCTCTGCAGATCATGTGGAAAACTTGGTTGTTAACAATCTTATACTCTGTCTAGTTTGGATAGGGGTAACTAGACTAGCAGGCATTAGCTGGGACCAGAGCTTTCTGTTTTCGACACAGAGTTTCTCTGTGTAACAGCCCTGGCTCTCCTGGACTTTCTTTATAGACCAGGCTGGACTGAACTCACAGAGATCTGCCTGCCTCTGCCTCCTGAGTGCTGGGATTAAAGGCATGTGCCACCAGGCCCGGCATGAAAGCTTTCTGTTTTCATTTGTTGCTGGGCCTCAAGGTAGTTTCGTTTTGAAAATGGACACTATTATTTTCTTGCACAGATATTTGTGGATACCAACTTTTGCTGTCATTGTTATTGTTTTTTTAATTAAAAATATTTATTTTTTTTATGTATATGGCTATTCTGCCTGCATGTCTGTGGGTATACCACTTGTGTGCCTGATACACTTCAAGGCCAGAAAAGGGTGCTAGAGCCCCCTGGAATTGGTGTTACAGATGGTTGTAGGAATTGAATCTGGGTCCTTTGGACGAGCAGTCATTGCTCTTAAGTGCTAAGCTACCTTTCCAATGGCCCAGGGTTGTTTTTGTTTGTTTGTTTATTTCTTTATTTGAGACAGGTCTTTTTATATAGTCCAGGCTTTCAAGTAACTCACTGTGTAGACCAGGTGGCCTCAAACTCACAAAGATGCATTTGTATTTGCCTCCCAACTACTGGGATTAAAGTCATGCACCATCATGTCCAGCAAGATGCTTGCCTTGTTACATGGGTTCTGGGATACAAATGCTGGTCCTCATGATTGCACAACAAGTGCTCCCTGTGGGCCATCTCTCCAGCCCCCTAAGAGATTCAGAGTTTGGAGAAGGGCCTGGAATCTGCATTCAATTAGGAACCTAGGGGTCACTGATACAGGATCAACAACAGTGCTTTTGAATAACTGGGAAAGTGGGTGACCTTCAAGATTGGGAACAAGAATGTGGAGATCATGGGTAAGGGGTATTTGGAGAAGAGAAACAGAGGCTGGGAAAGAGGTGGGTTACAAGTTGAGTCACAGTGCTAAGAGGCTGAGGAACCTCTCCGCTTCACTCTCCAGAATTTTGCTGCCCATGCTTGGCTCTTGGGGGACAGCTCAAAGCTCACCTTCACCCAGAGGCTCCATCATACCCACCCTCCACACACATTGATGATTGGTCCAGTGGCTTTGTTTCAAGGTTTTAGACGTTGTCTTGATTGGGGTGGAGATAGAGGGCAACATTCAGGTCTCTTGTCTTCTTTTCCTTAACCAAGAATAGCTAGTAGTTCCTCACCCCAGGACCTATGACAATATTGCCTTTGCAAAGACTTAAAAGGTAGTAGTTCTCAACCTTTCTAATGTTGTGACCCTTTAACACACTTCCTCATGTTGTGGTGACCTCCAACCATAAAATTATTTTATTACTACTTCATAACTGTGATTTTACTACTGTTATGAATCATAATGATATCTGATATGCAAGATATTTGATACGCCACCCCTGTGAGAATCCTCAAAGGGATGGAGACCCACAGATTGAGAAATGTTGGCTGAAGGTCATAGGCAAACGGGACTAGGGTTGCTAGTAAGCTGACATTAAAATAAAGAGACTTTCTTGTGCCATTTGGGCGGATACAGTTTGTTGCAAGGGTTTCTGAAAGCAGAAAAGGAGGGAGAGAGAAGACACACTGATAGGAACAACAGAGAGGGTCAGTCCACCACTGCAAGTCCTGGAAATGGAAAGATGTCCGCAGCTTAGGGATGCTGATAGCTTCTAGATGCTGAAAAAAGATGAGGTGGTCCCTTTGAGCTTCCCCGCAAAAGGAATTCATTCTGGGGACAGTTTGATTTTAATCTAGTAAAATCTACATCAGACTTTTGACTCCCAGGATGGTAAGATGAGAAATTTGTGGGTTTTTTTAAGCAACCCTGTTTGTGACAATCTGCTTTAGTACCAACCAGACCAGGAAAGTCCTGGTCTAAAACCTTATGTGGAGTCAAACCACCCAGTGTTCAAATTATAGCTTATATGCTTTCCAGCTACGTAGCACTGAGCAAACTGATTCCTATCTGAGTCTCATTCCTCTCTTATATTGATCCTGTAACATAGGGTCAATATAAGAATTGAAATCGAACTGGGTATTATGGCCCCCACCTTTAATCTCAGCACTCAGGAGGCAGAGGCAAGTAGATCTATGTGAGTTCAAGGCCAGTCTGAGCTACACAGTGAATTCCAGAACAATAATGTACAGAGACCCTGTATCCAAATAAATAAATAAAACAGAGCATGCAAGATGTCTCATCAGGAAAGTCCCTTACTGTGCAAGTCTGGTGACAGAGTTCAATCACTAGACCAGATGTGAAGGCGGAAGAAGAAAACCACCTCAAGTTGCCCTCTGACCTCCATGCACCCACTATGCCACATGCACCCATACTCGCACACAGTATTTTTTTTTTTAACTTAAACCCAGGGCAATTATTGGTTGACAGCCACATCCTCAGTGACTGCTATAGATATTGAGGTGCCCCAGGTTCTCCTGGAACCCCCAAGAAGATGAGCACCCTGGGAAGTGAAGAGTCTTAATCTTTGGAGTCATCCTTAATCCATCCATACCTGGCCCTTTTTGAGCCCAAGGCACCACCAGGAATGTAGGTGACCTATGCAGACCTTCCTTGGATATAAGCATGTGCTTGATGACACACACAGACACTAGCGACACAACTCAGGGAAAGCCCCCTGCAGTCAGACTGCAGGTGGCTGACTACAAGCATGGCTTACATTGTCAGAGCCCCTGATGGGCCCCTCAGACCCGCCACCCTGATTAGCTGCAAATTGGTGGTGCAGTTTGAGTTCCTTAAAACCCTGATGGTAATAGATGGTGATCCATCACAGTCTCCCAAGCTGATCTGCCCAGCCCCTTACCTTGGTTTGGGTCATCAGATGGCTGGTCAGGAAGTTCTAACTCCAGGCTCAGTATCATCATCATCACCAACACTATCATCAACATCATCATCATCCTGGCTCTTTTTCAGTACCTACTAAGTGCCAGTCACTTTTCTGGGTATCATCATCTTGGAGCTTCATGAAGTTTGAAGCATGTGTGATTTTCAAGGTTACAGGAAGTGGAAGTGCTCCACTTGACCTCCAGGCCTGGGTCAGAGCCTGTGCTCCTACCCTCTGTCCTGTGCTGGCCTTCCAGCGGCCATTGGGGTTGCTCCCATATGGTAGAGACCTTATATGTAGACCCCAGGGACTATTTTTGCTGCCTCCCATGCTGCCTGGATTTCTGGGGAGATGGTGGGTAACTAAGGCCTTGGGCCTTGGACTATATCTTGGAATAGACTTTTGCATCAAAACAAATTGCAGCCATCAGCTTCCAGAGCAGCTGAGAAAGGTTCATAACTCTTCAGAGACAGGTCTCAGAAGCAGATTGCTATTCTGTGGCACACTAAGGACAGCCAGGGCTCACATGGTCCTTTACAACTGTGGTCACTGTCACAGGGCCAGGGGGTGTAGTGCAGAGATATGGTGATGTCTGTCTGTAATCTCAGCACTTCCATGGCTCACGAAGCAGGACCACGAGTCCAAGGTCAGCCTGGGCTAAAATAGTCAAGTTTCATATCACCTGAGCTATATAAGAGACTGTATCTTTAAAAACTAAAGGAGAGAGAAAAAAAAAAAGAAAAGAAGCCAGGCGTGGTGGCGCACGCCTTTAATCCCAGCACTTGGGAGGCAGAGGCAGGCGGATCTCTGTGAGTTCGAGGCCAGCCTGGTCTACAAAGCAAGTCCAGGACAGCCAGGGCTGTTACACAGAGAAACCCTGTCTCGAAAAAACAACAAAAAAAAAAAAACTAAAGGAGATTGAGCTGGAGAGGTGGCTCAACAGTTAAGAGCACTTGGCTTCTCTTCCAGAGGACCTGGGTTCAACTCCCAGCACCCACATGGCAGCTCACAACTGTCTGTAACTCCTGTCCCAGTAGCTCTGACACCCCAACACAGACACACATGCAGTCAAAACACCGATGTACATAAAAATAAAAAATAAAGTGGCCAGACATTAAAAAAAAAAAAAAACCTGAAGGAGAAAGGAGCAAGTAAAAGTTCCACAGGTGGCATGCCTGGTCCCATTCAGTCCCTCCATCTTTCTCTTCTATCCTGCCCTGTGTGGTGGCTTCTTTTCACATTCTCCTCTTTGGCTGAAGGGCAGGAGCGAGCCTGGAGGTAGGGGCATGGCTATGCTTTTTTTTTTTTTTACACTGTGTGTTGTCATTGCTTTTATATAATTGTAGGTTTTATTGGAGACGTTTGTAAAGGGCAGGGTCTTATGGGGCCTCTAGGATTCCTGAGGCCACTTTGTGGTATCACTACTGAAGATAAAATCCCAGCCCCAAAGAACCCAGCAAGGGCTCTGTTTTCTCTTACTGCATGGGCATTTCAGAGGTCACAGACTAAGGAATCCCTCCACCAATATGCCAGAGGCTCACTGGGTTTGCTGGGAGTACCTATTCCAGGTGAAGATTTATGCATTTGCTAGCAGAGGTTGGAGATTTTTCTGAACAGTGAGTGTCCTGGAGGGGGTTCACAATGCCATTACTAGTTCCTGAAGGTGTGCAAGGTAATGATGTGGGCATCTACATGTTCTGCTAAGCTGGGTCACACTGCAGGGAGGGTCAGAGGTGCTCTCTGAGACCAGGTTTGACCTAGGGGGATAGTCAGGCAGCCAGTTGCCATCAGTCTTACATTCTCCCCTCACCCATGTGACATCACCGAAATCCAAGCACACTGTAGACCTCAGGCACAACATCTGACTCTAGCAGATGGCTGCCCCAGAACGGGTGGCAGCCTTGCTGTAACTTAAGACCTTCAATTAGCAATTAATATAGGTGACAATTGAAAAAGTCTTGTTATGTACTGGCGTTCTTTGGAAGGATCCTCAACTAACACAGCCCCACAAGGCACTATAGCAGTTCGCTCTGTGAGAAAAACAGGTCCTAGATATCACAGTGATGTCGTGTCCCCTGGTCCCTCTATGTGCGGTGTGCACGGGTTCCAGGTGTATCGTGCGATGGGCTTCCGAGGACCTGGCTTTGGAAGGAGATAGTTAAGCCAAGAGACCAAGGCTCCTGACGTCAGCCTCAGGCTTCAGTCACAGCTCAGTCATCCTTTAGTGGTTAAGCTGCACGCAGAGTCTCTGGTCCTTGGGGCCCAGGTTTCCCCTCTTGTAACTGAAGGACCAGACTGGAGAACTTTCTAACGGTTGGCCTGTGTAGTAGAGTGGTTATGTGAACACAGGAGGGTTTCATAAGTGCTCCCAAGGGTAGGAAGAGTTCACAGGCTGGGGTCCAGCACTTGGTCCATGCTCAGGGCCACACACCCTATCCTTCCCAGAGCTTTGACCCTATCACCACAGCCCTGTGGGTCTGTAGGGACTGTCCCGTTTCCCCATCCATTTTAGTGTTCACAGGGAACCTAGAAGAACACTGTCACCCAGACAGTTGAATTAGGCTGGGATGGGGCCTGGCATGCATACATTAAAAAAAATAGGCTCTGAAGTGTTTTCTGACAAATGTGGCTGGGGCTGAGACCCACTAACCGAGATGTTTGTTGCTAGGAAGAAGGATTTGAGCCTAGGAGTACAAACAGTGGCTTTCCTGTTCTTACCAGTTGCCAGTTTGTCCTTGCCTCTGACGGTCCTAAGTCAGCTACCACAGTACAAACATGAGGGGCTCCAGTGAAAACTCCAGGAACGGGGTTCAATGTTCTGTGTCTCCTGGTATCTAACATATCCCCAAGGTGCTGATTGCTAGAATTAGAGTACCTGACTCTTTCTGAGCCCCCACTCCAGGGTACCTGTCTTAATTCAAGTCTCAGTGTTTTCTTCCCCCTAAGGCTGCTCCCTGACTCCACCTGGAGCATGTAGAAAGCCTAAAAGGATAAAGGGTGTGTGGAGGGATCCGCTTTGCCACCCTCATCCTCCTGCTGGCGGCTGGTTCCTCGGCAACCGCCCAGCCTGACACCAACTTGGAGTTCACATGATTCTGCCTCAGCTCAGGAATGGGTAGCCTCCAGCTGGGGATTTTCTAGATGAGCTGGGAGGTTTCTCTGCAGAGATTGAGAGAGGGAAAGCTCGTCCAGGTGCAGGGTTGTCCAGGCTCTGCCGAGTTGAGCTCAGCTGGTTGAGGTTTGAGGGTAGAGCCTAGCTAGACAGGTTGAATCAGAGCCAACTCTTGCTAGGTTCTCCCTCAGAGGACTCCTGGGGCTGCTGAGGCTGGACCCGACTGCTGGCTCCACATCTGCCCCTCAACTGGCCCTGGACGCCTTGCTGCCTTCCTTTGCCTTTCCAGGAGGCTCCAGAAAAAGCCAGTCAGTGTGGGTATGGGACTGGATAGTTTCCAAACTGACCCACTTGTGGGACAGAAATCAATTTAATAGCTCAAGACCTTCACTTACAGGAAATGAAACAGACAAGAAAATACCAGCATGAATGACAAGCATCAGGTAAGCACTGTGTGGGGGAATTCATTTCTCAATCCACGTTGTGTGTGTGTGTGTGTGTGTGTGTGTGTGTGTGTGTGTGTGTGTGTATGTGTGTGTGTGTGTGTGTGTGTGTATTATGTATGTATGCACAGGGCCACACTCTAAGTGAATTTCTTGCTATTGTTTGTGATTTTCTTTTTGTTTGTTCTGTTCTGTTTGTTTGTTTTAAGGCAGCAATTCAGTGCCTGGCTGCTTCTGTTCTGGATTCAGATCCACCCTGACTTACTGTGTAAGCTTCACGGACTGGTTCAGCCTCCCTGGGCTTCAGGTTCTGTGAAATGGATTAGCAATCCAGTCCCACCCAACTTACAGGGATTTGGTAAGACTTTGAAACTGTTACAGGACATTAGAAATGACACTAAATTGTCTTTGTCAATACAGAAATTGAGACTATTTGTGGGAAAGGTGGGAAAAGGAGGAAAAAACAGTTGTTTTTTAACCCTTCTGGGGAGAAATTCTCTGAAACCTGCCTTTGAACTAGCTGGGTACCCTAGTTCCTCTGGAAACAGCCTGTGTAAACATCTGGAGGGTTAGCCTGCTGAGGGAGGGGAATCAGGAAATCGCCAGCTCTGTGGGCTGAGGCTGGGAGGGGTTCCTTGGCACCAGGAGATCCTGAGAGCATGCCCAGTACAGCATGCAGAAGAATGGGTGCTGGGGGGGAGACATATTCATGAGCCAGGAGAGATCCAACTCTCTATCTCTGCCTCCTACCCCAAGCAGCTTCTATCAGAGAAGTAGAAGAGCTTCTATCAGAAGCCACAGGGCTTCCTCTCTCCTGGTCATTGGAACCCTGGTCTTCTACTCCATTTGCATGTGTATAAGTATCTGCCTCTAGGTGCTGAGTCACCCTGGGAGCAGTTCTCAGTTCTCCAACTAGACAATAAAGAGATGTTTCCACTGCTTTCTGAATGTCCCTCCACCATGGGAGACCAAGGACTGGGTGCATAGGAGTTAAACCTGCTGAAACACCCTCCAGGAGCACCAGGAGGCTAGCCCACAGCAAAGCCTTCTGGCCTTGTGGTAACATCTGTGAGGCCTGGAGGCTGAAGCTGATGGCTCAGCCAGTGATCCTCATCAATGGTTGGAAAGTGATGTGTAAAGGAGAGCCAAGGCAAAAGCTTATAGCCTGACCTGCCATATCCCAACTGTGGATCTCCAGGGGGCTGACCCATCTCTGACCCTCTGGGTTCTCATCGGAGGACTGGAATAGATGTACAGACTGTGCCTGGCCAGCAGAGGACTCCATGCGGATATGCCTCAGCTTTTCCACTTTACAATACTTCTGTGTCCAACACGGTGTTTAGCTTTTGAGAATGAACGTTCTTGTGGATTCCAGGCAGATACAGGACAGCCCCAGGGAGATGTTGCCTCCACTGGGGGCTTCATCCTCAGAAGTGGCAGGAGGGGGAGCTGGCTGTGAAAGGGCCTCACTGAGCGGCTAAAGCAGCCCCAGTGATTCTTCCTCCTCACTTTTCTCCTCCTGTTTGTGATGGCACAGTTCCAGCACCCAGCCTGAAAATCCGCACCCATGTACCTATCCACCCACCCAGTCCTTCCCCAACTGCCCTTCCCTCACCAGCACACCCATCAGTGTATCTACCCACTCGGTTATCTGCCCTCTCACCCACATTCCCGCCCATTCACCCACTGATTTACCTATCCATCTTATTCCCACCCAGCAACTCAACCCGCTTACCTCTCTACCTGTCTACCCATCTAACAAGTAATGTTTGAGAGGCTCGAGGACCAGGTATTGAAGAACCTCTCCATATCTCTACCTTTCACTTCCTTTCGAATTTCTTGGAATTCTTGTCTTCTCTCTGGCCATGTCTGCCTTATACCTACACCCTGTCATGGCTAGCTACTTTCCGTTCCCCAAAGGTATTCATTTTCTCCCTCTTGCATTTGATGGCATGCACACATTTTCCACAGGCAGAAACTCCCCACTCTTTGGGCAGCCCTTCCTCTTTCTCTTAGCCTTAGCCTGACTGTCAGTGTTCAGGAAGGGTTTCCTCACTGCATTAGGCTACCTCCAAAGAACTCCCACAAAATCTTGTGCTTGTACTATATGTCTACTTCATTTATCTGTTCTTCTTCATGGGGATAAAATGAAGTTGGCTCTTTGGGCCAGTGTATAGTGCAGTGCCTTCCATTCAATGGACATTCACTTACTTTTCTAGGAAAAGTGTTTGGATAGATGGATACGGGTGGGTGTCTGAGTGGATCGATGCATGGGTGGATAGATGATGGATGGATGGATGATGAATGGATAGACTGATGATAGATGGATGTGTGGATAGATGGACAGATGGATGGATGGACAGATGGGTGGATGGATGGATGATGGACAGATAGGCTAATGATAGATGGATAGATGGATGATGGATGGATGATAGATGAATGGATAGATGATGGATGGATAAACTGATGATGAATGGATGATGAATGGATGGACAGATGATGGTTGGATGGGTGGATGATGGATGTGGGATGCATAGGGAATGGATGGGTGAGTGAGTGGGTCAATGACTGGACAGTCAGTATATGACTGGTTAGAGTTGTGTTTTGGAATATGGATTTTAAGTGGTCAGTTGCAGACATAAACCTGACTTAAGGAAGTTGCGCTGACTTCAGGAAGGAAGTCTCAACCAAGCCAGTCTTAGGTGCTGATGAGAGAAAGGAAGAAAGGAGAGATGCTCTCAAACACTTAGGAGCTGAAAATTCTACACACTGGCAATTTACTTAAAGTGAAAGAGGGTGATAGAAGAAGCCAAAGATGATCCATTCACCGTGAATAAGTGGGCAAGTGGGGATGTCTTTTCTAAGAATGGATTAGTGGACAAAATGTTGGACCACGTGTGGACTCCACTGAGCATGTCCTGTGAAGTAGCAGGAGTGGTTTATGTAGCCCTCAGCCTAGGAAGAGCACTGGGAGCCATCAGTGTGTGATGGGATTGGGATCATGGGAAGTATGACTGGAATAACAAGAGTGAGCCAATGCTGAATGTGCGTGTGTAAGATGTCCTTTGCATCCACCAGATATGGCCTCTGCGGGCAGTGGTCAGAGCATGCAGCCTTCCTGACTTCTGGCTTGGAGGTTCCCTGAGGGTAGGAGCTTTTCTCACTTTATTTAAGTCTCCCATGTATGTAGGCCCTGTGAACACTATACACATGTTCCTCAAATAACTGTTCCATGAAACCTGGAAGTACTGGACTGCTGCTGGCCAAGATGTTTCTTTGGACCTGAGTTACCTATGTCTTAAGTAGAAACAAAAACAGGGTTGTGAAGGCAGAACTAGAATACAGAAGCAGAACCCCATAACGGGACTTCAGCAAAGCAAACATTTTGCAAGTTAAAGGAGTAGGCACAGGAGCATTTGCAGTCACCACCCCATGAAGGCCACGGGAGACACTACCTGCAGAAACAGTCTAGAGCAGCTGCCTCTGCTCCCTGCTTCAGGAACTTGTGAAAAGAGGCATGCTCAGAATCTGAACCCATGACCTTTTAGACCCTTCTGGTGCCTTGCTGCAACTCAAAAAGTGTGACCTATGGTCCAGTCACCAAGGCATCTTCTGCATCTCCTAGGAGCTTGTTTGAGATGGAATTTTTCAAGTGCTCCTTTCTCAGACCCAGCCAGTTTGGAAACTCTGGAGTATGAGACTTTGCAACATCTTAAACCTCTAGTGGATTCAGAGGCAAATGGTTCAAGAACTGTTGTTCTTCCTGCTCCAAAGGGAACATGGGAGGTGCCTCAACCTAAGTGTAGTCAGCTCAGCGCTGCTTCTTGGCTCTGTAGACTTGAACATTTCTGTCTTTGGTTGCCTGAAGCAGATTACCGCTGGCTTGGAAAGAGGAAGCTACAAAGATCACCCCACCCTACCCCACACGTCTGCACACTCACCACTAGCAAACAACAAACTCCGGGGCCTGGTGACTTATCAGGGAATTTCCAAGACCTGACAAGACATGTTTTAAGAAGGAGGAGGCTTCGTCTGCTCTGGTCTGTGGAAGCCTGGAGCTTGTGCATTTTTCTCCCTTTCTTTTTCTGTGTGTGTGTGTGTGTGTGTGTGTGTGTGTGTGTATCTATCTGTGTGTATTTGTGTGTATCTGTGTCTGTTTTTGTGTATTTATGTGTATCTGTCTCTCTCTCTCTCTCTCTCTCTCTGTGTGTGTGTGTGTGTGTGTGTGTGTGTGTCTGTCTGTCTGTCTGTCTGAATATGGAGGCCCAAGGTTGATATCAGGAATAATCCTCAGTCATCTCCCTGTTTTATTTACTGAAGTGAAGTCTCTAAATCAAACACAGGGTTCCCTGAAATGGCTGGCCAGCTTGTTCTAGGGACACTCTAGCTCTGCTGTCCAAGCATAGAATTACAGGTGGTTTGCCATGCCCACCTGGCATCTGGGGGTCTGAACTCTGACACTAACACTCGCGTGGCACATATGTGAAGTTCAGAGGACAGCTTGTGGGACTCTGTGGGGCTTGAACTCAGGTCATTAGACTTGATGGCAAGTACCTTTACCAACTGAGCCGTCTTGCTGGTCCAAGTCTCCCCCTTTTGAATCCCACTTTCCTCACCTGGAAAATGAGAAATGACTCTTACCTAGTCATCTAAGAAGTTCCTAAATAGTCCACATGGCTGGGGAAACATCAGTGACAGGTAGAAAAAAGACTTCTGTTGTGTTGGAATTTGCATCCCTGTGGAATATAGCCATCGATAGGCACACAAGTTATATAAATAAGACACAAAACTGAAAAGCTTGTGAGGGAATCAGACAAGAAAACGAGATGGAGACGGTCATGTGTGTGCATTTATGTGTGTGTGCGTGTGCATTTGTGTTGTGTATGTGCATTTATGTGTGTGTGTTGTGTGTACATTTATGTGTGTGGTGTGTGTGTGTGTACATTTATGTGTATGTGCACGTGAATTTGAGTGTTTGTATGTGTTTGTGTGTGTGAATTCGTGCTTGAGGTGGGTGCCAGGAGAGGTCTTTCCAGGAAGTGACAGTCACTAGATCTTTAGCAGAGAAGGAGCAGGTGCTGTGGTCCGGTGGGCGCCACAGTGAGGAGAACTTTAGAAAGGCTGGCTAGGCAAGATCCAGCCACAGGGACTGGGCACAAGAGGCTGGTTGTGTTGTCTCAAGCTGGGGGTGGCAGGCAAGGTTTGGGAGCCAGTACCAGTTTGTGGGCCTAGTGGGCCTGGCAAGGGTGTTTTGTTTTTAGTCTAGGTGTGAGAGGGGCTGCTTCCAAGTGTGTGAAGCAAGGACATGATTCGAGATGTGTCTCTGGAGTGTGGCTCTGACTGACACAGGCCTGTGTGGGAGGTCGGGAATGTTGCTGGGTAGAGGCAGAGATGAGGTGGAGTGGAGAGCTAAGGTAAGGGTGGAGAGGAACTGGAGGGGCTTCTGATGAAAGAAGTTGGTTGGGTGAGAGGAGGGGGGAGCTTGGGTGGAGGAGGGGGCTGGGCTTGTATGAGCTAGAGGGAACTGGAATCCAGGTGAGAGAAAGGGTGGCTTTGGACCAGACCCAACTCCTGTTTGTTTAAAAACACATGAGAATTCTGGTTCCTTATCCAGGAAAAGTGAATATACAGTGGTCTAACTTATCCTAGGGGCCCACATCCAACACCCCCAGCAGATGCCTAGAACCACAGATGTGTAGAACTAAACTCTATTTACACCATGTTATCAAACCTATGATACAGCTTAACTTGTATATTAGACACTGGGAACTGTGAGCAACAGCTAGTAATAAAGTAGAATGATTTCATAGTATACTGTAATGAATTTATATGAATATGGCTTTTCTCTTCCAAATATTTTGTTTTTAGACAGAATTTTACTATGTAATTAGCCCAGGTTGGTCTTGAACTCACAGTAATCCTCCTGCCTCTGCTTCACAATCGTTGAGATTACAGATATATGTCATGCCCCCACATATATATGTGTATATATAATATATGCGGTGATGGTGGTAGTTTATCATTGTTTGAGTGACCGGGTCTTGCTCTGTAGCTCAAGGTAGCACTGAAACCTCCTGCTTTAGCTCCTCATGTTCAAAATATACTAGTGTGCTACCCTCACCCATCTTTTTGTCTCTCTCAACCACAGTCAACCTTGGGTAGCTGAGATTAGGGATACAGAAAGCTCATGTCAGAGCGGGTGACTGTGCATGGTTATCTACAAGACTGAGTGTGACTGAGAGGAAATCCCGTGTTAGTCCTCAGGGACCCCGTGACTGGAACTGTGGGGTCCAGATTTCTATGGGTCCCTTCCCAGTAGATTGGGCCAGCTCCTCTACCCATCTCTGCTGTGGTCCCTGGACCAGGAAGACACTGAGGCAAGAGACAGGGGGTGGTAGTGGAGAGGAGAGTCAGAGTGAAGGAGAAGAGCTGCCCTTGGAGAGAGCTACAGGAACATGGAGACTTGAGATCTGCTGAGACCTGGTCCTGGTCTCCTGCCCTTTGGAAGTGAGCACAAAAGCCAGCATCGATCTGCAGGCATCTTAGAATTTCAATCAGGTAGACTGTAGGTTCTCCAGGGGAAGGAAAATCAGAAAGATTCCAATGCAATGTCACCTTCCAGATGCCCTCAGTATAAGCATGCAGGAAACCCGACAGTAAATTTCATCAGGAGACAGCAAATACTGTACCTAATAGGGCTTCTTCAAGGGATGTAATGCAAAAAAGGCTTGAAAATGCCAATTTATCGGGGCAGATGGCACTGCTGTCACCCCAGCACCGAGGAGACCTCCGCGCTACATGGGGAGACAGAGCTGTTCAAAAATAATAATAGAAATAAAAAAGGCTAAAAGGAAAAAGGAAAGAAAAATGCGGGTGTAGCCTGAGTGAGATTTCCCAGCTGAGGGAGGAGGGTTAAGTCAAACAGTTCAGGCCTTTACTGTTTTGATTTAATCCATCAAATACACTGGCAACAAAACATTTAACTCTGCCCTTAGATGTGACTGTGGCCTTGAGTTCCCTTTGTTAAATTATCAGTGCAGTGGACATCTCACTAATTTGGTGAAGAGGCATCTTTGAGTCCCCCTTTTGCCCCTGCTAAACATGGCAGCCCGCCCTCCGCTCTTTTTGTTTGTTTTAAAGGAAAGCATTTAATTGGGGCTGGCTCACAGGTTCACAGGTTTAGTTCATTGTCATCATGGAGGTGGAGGGAAGCATGGAGACACACAGGCAGACATGGTGCTGGAGAAGACTCTTCCCCAGGCAGCTGGGAGGAGATCGCACCCCCCCTCCCCCGCTCTTAACCCTGACAAGCATTGTCCTGAGGCCTCCCATCCATCATCTGAGGTGGTCCTGATACTGAACAAAATTGGCAGGTGGTTTTAATCCCCAAATTCCAGACGAGGAAACTGAGACTCAGAAAAGGTTAATGACTCACAAACATAGGCTAGTGCCTGGCCCTGGCGTGACTTTTCACTTCTTTTGATCTCTAGTCCAGAATCTTGCCCAAGATCCATTGAGGAGATGGGAGAGGTAACCCAGGAACTTGGGCAAGGCCCTGTGATGAGGGACTGTCCTTTATTCTTTGTCAAAACACAGAAGGATGTGGACCAGGGCATGTCTCTTCTGATGCCCTGTGGAGTGGTCCCTGGAGCGGCTGTAGCCTCATTGTTTGGCTCAGTTACTACAGTCCTGTAACTGTTATTGCTACAAAAGACGATGGAGCTCTCATACTGTGTCCAGGTTTAAAATACTCTTGCCGCCAGTCTCCTTTGGAGAGCCAGGCTTAGTGATTCTCCTAGAATCTCCTTCCCACCTCCCTTGCTTGCAACAAGGGACCAGAAAAATAAATAAGGAACGGGAGATAATACAGAGAAGCCAGAGGTGGGGAGCCATAAGCCACACCTCAGTGTTTTGGAATGTCTTTTTCGGTTGCACTGGAGTTGCTTGGCTGGTATGACTTCTAAACGAATAAGGCATGTATGGAGTGTCTGACATGCAACAGGGATCACGTAAGTGGTAGCTGTGATTATTCAAAGCCTTTTCCACCTTGACTTTTAGGGGTTCGCCTACCACCAATGATGTCCAGGTCTTGATACACTCGTGTCACCTTCTATAAACAAGATGCCAGGAGCGACATCAACTCCATCTCCAAGCCTATGAGGGCTAATACCTCTTCTGGCCCAAAGATGGGAAACGCCACTACAGAAAACTCCTCACTAACCTGCCCCATCGACCACACCATCCACCAGACACTGGCCCCGGTAGTCTATGTGACCGTGCTGGTGGTGGGCTTCCCGGCCAACTGCCTGTCCCTCTACTTCGGCTACCTGCAGATCAAGGCCCGGAACGAGCTGGGAGTGTATCTGTGTAACCTGACCATTGCAGACCTGTTTTATATCTGTTCACTCCCCTTCTGGCTGCAGTATGTACTCCAGCACGACAACTGGTCCCATGGCGACCTATCCTGCCAGGTGTGTGGCATCCTCCTCTATGAGAACATCTACATCAGCGTGGGTTTCCTCTGCTGCATCTCGATCGACCGCTACCTGGCTGTGGCCCACCCCTTCCGCTTCCACCAGTTCCGCACCCTGAAGGCAGCCGTGGGTGTGAGCGTGCTCATCTGGGCCAAGGAGCTGCTTACCAGTATCTACTTCCTCAAGCACAAGGAGGTCATCGAGGACGAAGACCAGCACCGAGTCTGTTTTGAGCATTACCCCATCCAGGCCTGGCAGCGTGGCATCAACTACTACCGCTTCCTGGTGGGCTTTCTCTTCCCCATCTGCTTGCTACTGGCTTCCTACCAGGGCATCCTGCGAGCTGTACGCCGTAGCCACGGCACACAGAAGAGTCGCAAGGACCAGATTCAGAGGCTGGTGCTCAGCACCGTGGTCATCTTCCTGGCTTGCTTCCTGCCCTACCACGTGCTGCTGTTGGTACGCAGCCTCTGGGAGGCTAGCTGTGAGTTTGCCAAGAGCATCTTCAACATCTACCACTTCTCCCTTCTCCTCACCAGCTTCAACTGTGTAGCTGACCCGGTGCTGTACTGCTTCGTCAGTGAGACCACTCACAGGGACCTCGCCCGCCTCCGAGGAGCCTGCCTAGCCTTCCTTACCTGCTCCAGGACAAGCAGGGCCAGAGAGGCCTACCCTCTGGGTGCCCCCGAGGCTTCTGGGAAAAGTGGGGCCCAGAGTGAGGAGCCTGAGTTGTTAACCAAGCTCCACTCAGCCCTCCAGACCCCTAACTCACTGGGAGTGGGAGGGCCCCCCACAGTTGGGTTGGCCTAGCTTGAGTTGCCCGGATGTGAGGCTAAGCTAAGCCTAAGCTTTCATCAATAGGCCTTGTGGTGCGGAGCTTGCATGGTGGTTGTCTCCCACTTTGCCATGTACAGGTGCCTCTTTCCTCAAGAAGGAATGGTCTTGGGCCACAGCCAGGCCCCTCTGGCTGCTGGAGGCCTGCTCTGTGTGCTGAGCCAGGGCACTGCTGAGTGTTTGAATGATCTGTCTTCTCTCATGTTCTCTGCAGCCACCTGGGCTACAGGTGGGAGGCAGTCAGAGTTGTCACTTCCTGGAGGTTTGCCCAGAACAGCTGCACTGGGGTGTGGAGGAGGAGCATAGGAACCTGGGTGTGCAGCTGCCAAGCCTTCCAGCCCAAATGTGCTGTGGTCTTGTGTGGCTCAGGGAGCTGTACTGTCACGGTGACCAGTGCTTGGCTCGCCTTTATAACTAGTCTACAACAGGAGACTGGTTAAGGTGAAGAACAGGGTGGGGGTTGGGGCACTGGTGTGATGGGGCAGGGACAAAGCCCAGTGGCAGTCAGGGGAGATGTCCCCAAACCAGACTTTTACAGGACTAGTCAAATAGATTTCCCCAACCCCAAGGGCTGGTAGCAAATAACCCCAGGGCTCCCTGGGAAGATGCTAGGGGCCCTTCAAAATGTCATACTCCTGAAGCTGTGTCCCTAGCTAAGGTCCCGGCACAGGCTTTTCCTAGTTAGCCTTTTGTTTCCATCTGACCAGAGTGCCATAAGTGCCATACCAGAGAGCCTAAGAGAAAAGAGAGAGGGAGAATATAAAAATGGCAGGGTGTCCATGGCAACTGTGTGCCAAGACACTGATACGAGGTCATGTGACTGCTGTAACTCCTACTCTCCTCACACACTACCAGGCATCCAGCAGCCACTGAGAGGAGTGTGACAGTTTCCCGGAGTTCCTAGGTACAACTACATTGGCAAAACGCACACACCATGACTCTTGGCCACAGTTTTGGGCTCAAGCTCCACTGCGGTATAAATAGTTCTCGTGGGAGAGTTGGCAGGGACACCTGCATGCCAGGACCTTAGGGAAATGGTGATAGTTGGGTGTTTCTGTGCCTCTTCATTCCACAGTATTTCCCCGTTTGACCTGAAATTCTGGGTTCCCACTGGCTTGGACTGGAACCAGCTAAGCCCAGCTTACTATGGAGGCTTTGCATTTTTGTACTGTCTTCTCTCTTATGCCAAGTATTGCTGTGTTGGACTGTGAGGTGGGTTTATGTAGTGACTTCAGGCTGCAAATAAAAACAAAAGTAACCAATCACAGCAGTGTGTGCAGTCCTTATGGGCAGGGACTTCGCCCACACCAGGGAGATCATACCCTTGAGCACCTAACAAGTGGTCAAGCCCAAGCCATCGAGTGTAGTAGGGTTTTCTCTCCTGCCTGTGGAAAATGTCATGCATTAGTGCAGCAAGTTGTTGCAAATCTACCCTGGATGGATCTGTACAAGGTGTTGTTGCAACTGCACCCTGGGACTTTTGAGGACAAAGTGCCCTGTGGTTTGGGGAATGCCTCTCCCTCTGTCCTTGACCACATGGGACTTTGTATGTTGAGTAGCTGCTCCCACAGTGAGGGTGAGCCCCCATCAGACCAGAAGAAGGGCCTGTTGGATTAAACTCTCTGGCATTTCCCCAGAACCAATGGATTTTGTTTAGAGATACCCACCCTGTTTGCTGACAACCTCTGTCTGCCGGGGCATCCTCTCAACAGTGGCAGATTCTATGTTTATCACTAAGGATTGCCCATATCCTATTGAAACATAAATTTGATTTTGACCACTTAATCCTTCTGTGGGTCAGGTTCCTGGAGTCCCAGAGTGTTATGGAAGAATAGATCTTTCTTCTAAACAGACTAAGCAAGAACACTCTTAAGGATTAATCTTGGTTTCTCTTCTAAGAGAAGGGCTGGGAGGAAAGACCATCTGGCTTGGACTGAAGGTGACAGAAGTCATTAAAATTCCTTTCTTACTCCCAGTGTTGCTTAGTGAGTCAAGGACTCATCTTCCTGTTTACACACACTGGACTGTGGGTTGGCCTGAGAAGGGTGGGAGAAAGCTTCAACAGAATACATCTCCATCTGCTGCTTTCCATCAGCTCATGTATTCTACAGAAAGCCAAGACCTGACCCAACAGCTTTATGCATCTGGGGATGGAGTCTTCATTCCTGGAATTCATCTGGTCTCAGTGTCCAGGGCTCTAGGGCCAATGGTGGGACTTCAATCCCATTCTCTTTCAGTTAGCAACTATCATAGGAATACTGCTATATGAGACATTCACTGTCTGTGCTGGAGTATAACAGAGAGGTCAGAATACCTAACTTCCTCACTGCAAAGTACCTCTACTGGCTCCCTCAGTCCAGTCTCTCCACAGATACTAGCAGTGGCAGCTGACTCACCACTATGCAGGCAAGCCATTCCAGGGGCATTGTAAATTCTAAGAACCCTGATGTAGAATCACTTTATCTACTGTTGCTGATATGATACCACTTCTCAGTGGTGAATCTTCCAGAGTTAGATTAAATTGGAGCAATAAGTAGTTCCCATCCAAATCCCAGTGCCATAAAACAAGGGGGGCAAGAGCATATATCTCATGGTTAGCCCTGGTTCAATCTCTAGTCCCAAATAATTAAAATAAAAATGGCAAACATAAATGAGCAATTCAAGTTTATTTTATGTTTGTAAGATGTCCAATGAAAAGGGTCTAAGGAGATGGTTTAATCAGGAAAGGGTTTTCTGTACAAGCATGGAAATTAAGTTCAATCTCTAGAACCCACAGCAAAAAAAAAAAAAAAAAAAGCCAGGCCATGGTGGTGAATGCCTCCCAGCATTTGGGAGGCAGAGGCAGGCAGATCTCTGTGAGTCTGAAACCAGCCTTGTCTACAGAGTGAGTTCCAGGACAGCCGGAGTTACATAGTGAGACCCTATCTCAAAACAACAACAAACTAAAAAACAAAACTAAAAGCCCCATAAAACCAGCCAGTCTCTGATGCTTCTGCCTGTAATCCCAGGTCTGGAGAGGTTGAGGCAGATCCCAGGGCTGGCTGACCAGCCAGGCTAGCTGAATCAGTGAGCCCCAGGTTCAGGCAAAGACCCTAGGTCAAAAAAAGGAAGTGGAGAACAATTAGGGAAGACATGCAATATCAATCTCTGCTCTCCACACTCGCGCGTGTACCCACACCTACACATATACACACATTAGTTTCTTTTTTTTTTTTTTTTTTTTTTGGTTTTTTGAGACAGGGTTTCTCTGTGTAGCCCTGGCTGTCCTGGACTCACTTTGTAGACCAGGCTGGCCTCGAACTCGCAAAGATCCGCCTGCCTCTGCCTCCCAAGTGCTGGGATTAAAGGCGTGCGCCACCACTGCCCGGCTCACACATTAGTTTCTTAAAGTCCAGTGAGAGGCTGCTTTCTGGCAAGTCTTCTCCCAAGTGATGACAGAGATTCAAACTCCTTCTTTGAACCGATTCTGTTACTGTAAAGAATGGAAGAGACATGCCACTGTCTCCTCCCTGAAGAGTTAATCCAGCTGCACAGTTCAGGAAGATAGGACCACTCCTAGGAAGATGTGCCCATCTTAACCCACACTGAAGAGATAAGAGGAGTAATTGTCTCTTTAGAGAAACTCTGTACTTCTCCTTCCTAGAATCCCTGTCTCCTAGCACAATCCCTAAGAGCAGCCCTGAGGTGCAGCTGGTTCTGCCCAGCTGAGTCCCGACTCAGAAAGAAACTACTTCTTTCTCATTTCCTTCTTTCTCATGATGACCAGAACCTAAGCATTCCTTTTCTGGTACTTTAGATTTCTTCCTTACTTTTTTTCTTGTCCATTTTCCCTCTCTGGGCACCTGCTGAGATACAGATTTCCTGCCATGAAGTCTCCTTTTAAACTCCAATACAATTAAGCTTCCATTTGAGTCCATTTCTAAATTATTTTATCAATACAACTAAGAACCCTAAGAAGGAACTCCAATTTCCCTGACATCATTTAACAATCACTAAGGGTCACTCCAGATTTTTCCAGCAACAGTTTCATAATGGCGCGATTTCCCCTGCCCATCTACACAGGTAGGAGAAGTGGTGTAAAGAAACCCCTACATGCAATTATGGCCAAGTATGGAAGCATTTGATAGCCCTGTTACTCACATTCCATTAGCTTGATCCTGGTCACATGGCCCTAGCTGCAAGGGAGGCTGGGAAATGTAGTTTTTCTAGGTGACAAGATGAGGAGAGGTGAAATTGGTGAGCATCTGACCAATCTGATCGACAGTTCAAATCACCTCTGCTTAGATCTTAAGCTGTCATCTGAACAAAATCTACTTCTTCAAATGTGATACCGAGATCAGAACCTACATGAAGTATCTACTTTGCCCCTTGGACCATTATTCTTGTGCTTCTGTACCTCTGGCAAACACATCAGATCACTGATGTAGCGATTACACAATGCTAATAAGTCACACGTTCTCCATCCTGTGTAGAGAGCAATGAACTTCATGGAGAGGCCAACGGAAGCCATATGTAATGGGCAGGAAGTAGCAGATACAATGGGGTGGGCCAACTTGGGGTTGGCAGGCAATGGGAGGCAGGAAGTCACCTCAGAGGAGTGCCTTTCCATGCTGAGCAACAGGTTGTCAGTTGCACAGGGGACATCTAGGGACTAAGGAGCTGACTCACCTGTACAGAGCATGCTATTTCAGTGAGCCAGGCCTTGTGCCAGGCCACCAGCTTGCTTGTGAATACCAACTGTGTGTGCTATATACAGTTTCCTAGGATTTTCACAGCATCCTAAAATCCCACAGATTCCATTTGCCTACCAATGGCTGGAACCAGCCCCATCTCTCACCCTGGGTGACACCACAGTTCCCCACAGGCCATCTCTTCTTGTCCTGTCACTGACCTCTGGAGGTGGTAGCCATCAGAGATGAACACAGACCTTTCTCCTGAGGACACACAAGACTGCAAGATCTGAGCAGGAACCACGGTGTGGAACAGAAAAGCTTTAAAGCCAGGTTCTGGGAAGCAGAGCAACAACAGCTCCTGAGCTGGACGTTGGGAAGGGGTCTCCCACTCCTTTGTACCTCAGCTTCAGCTGTAAGTGCTGATTCCGTCTCTACATGTAGGGGATGGCACTTGGGTCCCCTTCAGTGCCATCTGCCTTCTCTGAACTTAACTGGGTCTTAGCCTTTTTCATAAACAGCTCAGTCTCCTCCCCATATATTTCTTCCTGCAGCAAGGAGAACTCACAACACTCAGCTTGCTCAGTGCTGGAGTGGGATTCTATTACTATTGCAAAAGCCAACTCCATGAATATCTTTTCCAAAACGTGAATCATAAGATTGTTGGCAGCTTTTCCATAGTGATGGTAGTAACTCTTGTAGTCATTTATTTTATTTTTTTTAATTGTCAGGGTATTCTCTTTATCAGAGTGCCTTATGGTGTACAATTTGTAGTGAACACAAATGACAACTCAGAGAGACCTGGGCAGTGAGGCTGCAGAGCCAGGCATGTTTGCTGAGCTGCAAGGTCTCAGGTGGAAGGCCAGCCTCACTCTGAGTGTCTCCCACAGCACACGCATGGGCCCTGCAGGTGCGAACCCTGGCCTGAATAGGAAACAGGGAGCAGACACCAGAAGTTCATACTTATGCTTTATTGGAGTGTAAAATCTATACCATGTGTTCCTTCACAACGAATGTCCTTTAAAGAACCACACCAGATGTGTTTAAAGAAACAAACAACACTTAGTAGGCTCGGATCCCACACAAGATTTCATCATGATGTCAGGACTAAGTGTATAATGGGGTAGGTCAGTAGCTCAATTTCTGACTTTGCTGAGAAATGTGGGGTTAGAGCTTGTGAAAAATCAGGGTGAGCTCATCTGCCTGAGCCCTGGGCAGGTCTGAGTCACCTTTGGACTCTACTGGCAAAAATGGCTTCCTTCCTACACAGAGAGGGCGGAGAGTCTGCTAGGGGAAGGAGTAAGCAGACGGGAAGTATGTGTAAGAAATGTCAGGGGTGCATGGGGGTGCGGGGCAGTGGGATGTGATGGCTGGAGGGATCTTGTGGGAGACCCCTTCAAATAGTAAATGGACACCACCGCCCAGATGACGTGTATTCTTATGCTTTGTTCTACAGTAACTTTTCACAAGTTATCTCTTAATTAGTACGCAGGAAGATTCTTAGAGCAGACCATAAGGGTGGCCTGAAGAAGCCAGGATGAGCCGGGCAGTGGTGGCGCACGCCTTTAATCCCAGCACTTGGGAGGCAGAGGCAGGCGGATCTTTGCGAGTTCGAGGCCAGCCTGGTCTACAAAGTGAGTCCAGGATAGCCAGGGCTACACAGAGAAACCCTGTCTCGAAAAACCAAAAAAAAAAAAAAAAAAAGAAGCCAGGATGAAGGTCAGTTAGAGCAATGTCTCTGAACTCCTGCTTAGACACAGGCTGACCACTGATTGGGTTGGGACTTTGCATACAAACAACACAGATGATCATTTGCGCACTATGGTGGCATCCAACAGCTTCTGGACCATCTTGGCATGAACATCATGGAAAGGCAGCCCATCCACCTCCATGCCCACGATGCCTGAGATTCCACTCCGGACTTGGTTCTGTACCAGGATGCTCAACATTTTTTCTTCCTGGGAGGAAAAACAGAGATGAGGGAAGAAACAGAGGTTGTGTAGGGAGAGGAAGGAAGAAATGCATACATCTCTGAGTAGAAAAAGACCTTTGGACTTGAGATCTCACTACTTTGCTCTGTCCTTACCTTTGTCTTTATCTCTCTCCCTGTCTCTCTCCTTTTTTTTCTTTTCTTCCTCTTCTTCCTTTTTAAAACAGGGTCTCTGTAACCCTGTCTGGCCTGGAACTTACTATGTAGACTAGGCTGGCCTCAATCTCTTAGAGATACACCTGCCTTCACCTTCCAGTTGCTGGGCTTAAAGGTGTGTAGCATCACACCCAGGAATATGCCTTTTTTGAACAAGTCAGATTTAAGATAAAAATATTAACTCACTTGCCGGGCAGTGGTGGCGCACGCCTTTAATCCCAGCACTTGGGAGGCAGAGGCAGGCGGATCTTTGAGAGTTCGAGGCCAGCCTGGTCTACAAAGTGAGTCCAGGACAGCCAGGGCTACACAGAGAAACCCTGTCTTGAAAAAAAAAAAATTAACTCACTCCTTATGGAAGGCTCCTTTGGAAATTAAACCGAGAGCTGGATGTGGTGGCTCACACCTAACGCGTGCCAGAGATGTAAGACTCCCACCAACCCAGCCCCCAGCCATGCCTCGGATGAGCGCTCATGAGTGTGATTGTGGCAGAAGTCCCATGAGACCCTTGTTGTTAGGCTCCTGAGGGGTGGGTGCTTGTCCTCATTTGATTTCTATTGCTGGGATAGACACCATGACCACAAGCAATGTGAAAGGTTTGTTTCAGCTTATAACTCTCAGGTCATATTCCATCACTGAAGGAAGTCTCAGGACAGGAACTAAGGGCAGGAACCTGGAGGCAGGAACTGAAGGAGAGGCCATAGAAGACACAGTGAGAGGCCAGCCATCTACAACCCAGGAAGAGCATCTCCACCAAGGCACTGATTCTTGTGTTGGACTTCTCTGCTTCTAGAACTGTGAGAGCGAAGAAAGAGCTGTTCGGGCTTCTCAGTCTATAGTATTTTGCTTAGTAGCCTACATGGACTAAGACACAGAGCAACTATCAGAGGAAATTAAAGCAGAGAATTAAGTCGAGCGAAGGGCCTTGTGGACCTTAACCCAAAACTTCAAATAATTGTGATGGTCAACCAGGGCCTGGCTCATCTAGTGAAAGGCTTGCCCCATAAATATGAGACTCCAGACACGGTGTTGGGGAACACCCATGTAAAATCTAGAAAGGCAGAGACAAGGGTATCCCTGGGACTTGCTGGCTAGCCACTGTAACCTAATTGATAAGCTCCAGATTTAGTGAGAAACCCTGCCTCAGAAAATAAGGGGGAGTGATTGAGGAAGACATTTGATGTTAGTCTCTTGCCTCTCTCTCTCTCTCTCTATATATATATATATATATATATATATATTTGAGAACAGATGAAAGAGTACCACAGACATGTACACGCATGAATGCATACACACACACACACACACACACACACACACACACACACACACACACA
>CAJQZJ010001511.1:6508299-6553795 GCA_907164525.1 Lophiomys imhausi | reverse complement strand
AGAGAGAGAGAGAGAGAGAGAGAGAGAGAGAGAGAGAGAGAGAGAGAGAAAGAGAGGAGCGAGCACTCTATCTGGGCTGTCATAACATTCTCCCGCGTTCCCCAAGCTCCTTCCCCAGGGGCCTTGTTGACTTCTCCTTGTTTCCCAGAACAAGTCTGGGTCTGGCCCCCAGGAGGGGCTCAGCAAATGTGCTTCTGCTTTAAAAACATGCCTTTCCATTTCCTCCTTGAGTATGGGGCATTGTTAATACACTTCTAAAAGGCTGGGCATCCATGCCAAGAGGAGAATTTTCCATCCCTGGAGGGTGAGTGTGGGGCTGTGAGGGTTGGCTGGGCAGGGTTCACACTTTGTGTTTGTGTGAATCAGGAGTCATGTGGGAGGCAGTCCCCCATATTTTCCAGTTCAAATGCAGGAAGTATAAAGAAAGAACAGAAGGCCCTCTGGGTCCCCCAGGGAAGACAAGATCATTTCCCCCATGAAAATGTCACACACCCACCTCTTCCCCATGCTCCAGCATTCTCAGAAGCTGAGAAATTTCTGAGCTACCTGGGGAAAGCCCAGAGTCTGAATAAAAGAGACTCCAACTCCTATTTCAGCTCTGCTTCTTATTGGGTGGTCTTGGCAAGACACCCAATACCCAGAGCCCATCAGATCTCTCCTGTATGGATGGAATAATACCAACCCAGGGAGGTACCGAATTCAACAGGAGAGAGGGATTGCACAAAACAACAAGAACAAAAAGAAAATGGGGCCTCTAGATACAAGGGCTTGTCAGGAATGGGGGGTCAGGGACACCAGCCTCTGGCTGGCTGGGACACATCACAATGGTCTGTCCCTTCTTAAATCAATACAGAGCCTAGAAACTGACCCCAGTAACCAGCATGCCTCCAAGTGACTTCACCTCAGGTAACTGATCTGGAATTCCACACATGGGGCCTGCTTCAGACCTCCCAAGTTAGGAGCCAAGAAGACAGGCTTAGCACTGTGAGTCTGACAAGCAACTTCCAGTTTGCTCTCTGCTTCGCAATTGTGGTTGAGGATGTTTCCTGCTCCAGCCACCATGCCTGTAGCTTGCTGCCATGCTTCCCTGCCCTGATGGACTCTCATCCCTCTGGAACGGTAAGCCAAAGCAAATGTCTTCCTCTGTAAGTTGTCCTGGTCATGTGGTGATTTATCACAGCAACAGAAAAGGAACTAATACACTAACCAGGCCCCAGTCCCAACTTCCTGTGCCTTAGATTTCCCCAGGGGCTACCCAGCAAGATGCTAATACTTCATCTGTGTCCTATAAGTCTGGCCCACCAGCTGCTCCTCGGGGTAGGGCAGGTCCCACCCCTTCAAGAAGCAGCAGCAGGGGAGAGGTTTGGAGAACATGAGAGTTATAGGGAATGAGGGCCAAAGGAGGGACAGCCATACAGTCACCCCCACACTACTCAGACTCATCACTGAGTTCAGGGCTGGCTGCTTCTTGTGTTTCCCCCCTGACAGCCAAGTTCACTTAAGTTAGACATTCAAGGGTTGCTGCCCTTCCTCTGTCCTGGCCTACAGGATGTGTCTAGAACTGCATTCTGGGTTTTGGTTGCTGAGTCTGAGGCTCGCAGAGAAGCCTATGATATGCTCTGAGCTCCTTGCTCAGAAAAACACATGTAGAAGAATGATTTTAAAAGCTCCTAGGGCTGGGCAGTGGTGGCGCACGCCTTTAATCCCAGCACTTGGGAGGCAGAGGCAGGCGGATCTCTGTGAGTTCGAGGCCAGCCTGGTCTACAGAGTGAGTCCAGGACAGCCAGAGACACACAGAGAAACCCTGTCTCAAAAAACCAAATAAATAAATAAATAAATAAATAAATAAATGAATGAATGAATGAATGAATGAATGAATGAATGAATGAATAAATAAATAAATAAATAAATAAAGCTCCTGAGGCCGGGCATGGTGGCACATGCCTTTAATCCCAGCACTTGGGAGGCAGAGGCAGGTGGATCTCTGTGAGTTCAAGGCCAGCCTGGTCTACAAAGTGAGTCCAGGGCAGCCAGGGCTACACAGAGAAACCCTGCCTCAAAAATAAACAAACAAATAAATAAATAATAAAATAAAATAAAAGCTCCTGGGGGCCCTCCTCATGGATCCCAGACTCAGAACCCCATCCCTGACATCCATCACACCTGTGCCCACAACCCTCCATGTAGGAGCAATCTTACACAGCTGGAGCCAAACTGAGCCTTTGTTCACGTTCTTCTCATCTAGAGTGCACCCCTCCCAACCTGGTAGACTCCTTCCAGTCTACACCCACAAGACTCTTTTTCCATCTGATCTGCCCCCACACTTTAGCATGTTGCTAACCAAGATGCTTTAGTACCCTCATTGAGTGTCACTTCTGTGATGAGAACAGTAACTCCCACTCCCATTCCTGATCACAACCCAGATGATGGCTTCCGTGGGTCAGGTGTTTCCTTCTTCCAACAGTGCTGGCTGTACCCACTTTACAGACCGAGACTCAGTCTCCAAAAGGGAAAAGCAATTTGCCAAAAGTCAAACTAGAAAGGAAAGGATCTCTCCAAACAGGCCTTATATAGGACCCAGGACCAGAAATAGATCAGATTATCATCTGATTTTTGACTCCCAGCCTGGCTGGGAGACGTTCCCTCAAGGTTAGCTTTGTCTTTGGCTTCATGGGTAGCATGGCAGTTGGTGTGGTTGTGTGACTGAAAACAGAGCCTGCTTAGTTGCCATTCAACAAGGAAGTTGCATCTGGGCCAGTCGCTTGCTGAAGCAGATTACCTTCACGACAGATGGCAGGGCCTGAATCCAGCTCTGTTCCTCAGCTACCCTGGAAGGTCCAGTTGCTCTCCTGAGGTAACGCTCATGGACTTGACATGAGTTCAGAATGTATATAGCACAGGCCAGGGCATAGCCTCCCCAGTTAGAAACACCTAGAATGCAAAAGGGGAAAAAAATCCATCATAGAACTATAAAGATCCTGTGGTCCACTGGGCTGCCTCCAAGCATCAGAAGCCATCTCAGAGCACTGGCACGAACAGCAGGCATCAGGATCACCTGGGGACTTGTAAACTCTTGGGCCCCAGCCTAGACCTCCTGCATCAGAATCTGTGCAAGACTGTTGGTGAGCAGGTGAGTTTTAATGAGCCCCATAGGTAAAAGCTTGATTCAAGCAAAAGTTTGAGAGCTATTGCTGGAAGCTATTTGGGATATACACTGTTAATGACTATAAGAGGAAAAGATATAGCCAACTGAACATAGAAAGAATTCTTCATGTTAAAGAACTGCCTAAGGGTTGATCTCAACCCCTTAGGCTACACAGAAGCCTGTCTCCTGGGGGCATATAGCAGACAGCCTGTCAAATGAGGTTTGTCACCCCTTTATGTGTAGAAGACGATTCCTAACCCACCCTCAGACTTCCTCTCCTATTCTGTCAGCCAGGCCCCAGGGCTCATTCTCTGGACTAGAGACTATTTCAGCTACTCTTCTCTGACACCTACTTGAGTTCTCCGACCTGTCAAAGAGTGATGGGGGCCTGTCAGCTCTCGGTGCCGCATCATCAATAAGGAAGAAGGGGTGATAAGATAGCTCAGTGGGTAAAAACTCTCACTGCCAAGTTTGATGACCTGAGTTCAGTAGAGTGGAAGGAGAGAACTGACTCCTGTAAGTTGTCCTCTGACTTAAACACACACACACACACACACACACACACACACACACACACACACCACTAAATAAACAAATAATTCTTTTAAAGGATAATATATTAATTAATAAATATTTCTTTCAGAGGATCATCAAATTGAAGACAGAGGTATGCACATAGCCTGCCTCAGGGTAAGACATTCATCAATGAGATGCTCGCAAAGGATTATGGGAGCAATGAAGAGAGACCAGTAATTCTGTTTGGTTCAGGAAAGATTCACAGAAAAGAGTCTTTTTTTTTTTTTTTTTTTTTTTTTTTGAGACAGGGTTTCTCTGTCTGCTCTGATGTGATGGTAATCTTGATCGTCAGCCCGACCGGACCAAGACGTGTCTGGGAGGTTAGTAAAGCACACGTTCAGGTGTGTCTGCAAGGGCGGGCATTTCCAGAGAAGACTGACATGTTAGACAGCAACCGAGTGAGGAAGACCCAATCCAAGTGTGAGCAGAACTGTCCAATAGGGTGTGAACCCAAATAGAAAAGAAAGCAGAAATAGACTGTCAGGGAAGCACAAGGTCTCTTGATATGTTTCCTGGTCACCATGAAATAGGCAGCCCTTCACCCTGGCCTTGCTACAGGCCCAGGAACCATAAAGCCAGCAGCTGTATTCTAAACCCTTCGAGAGGATGAACCCAAACCATCCTTCCTCTTTTGAAGTTGTTTCTTTCAGGTGTTCGTCATGGTGATTAAAAACTGTGTGACAGGTCAGGCTTCAAGTCAGGTCACTTACCCTGGGCAGCCAGGCTGTTCTTGGCAGGCATGCAGGTACTCACCAGCAATGACAGCGAAGTCAGCCTCCATGTCACAGGCAATGACGTCCCCATTTCTTATGTACTTCTTCACGGCCTCCTTGACTTTGCCCATGCCTAGCTCATTGCCCCCGTCACCGACTCCTGAAGGGGAGAGAAACAGAGTCAGTATACAGGATCAGGGTAATGTGAGAGGGGGAGTGGGACCAGACAGCCCCTCCCCACGTCAGGGGTTGTCTCTGAATATGTTTCTGACAACCAGATGCTGGTTCTTCTTCATTTCTTCTAGAAACTTCTATAGTTAGGAGTGGATCCGACTTTGGAGCTCACTGGAGTAGAGACCATCTTCTATTCATCACATGTAGCTACAGGTGGGGTGCCTTGTGTTCTGAAATGTCACCAGGCCCAGTGGAGACAAGGGTATGTGACACTCAGCATCTGCCACACAGTGGCTTCTCTCACTGAGCTGTACCATGTGACTGGCTAATATCCCACTGGCAGAGGTGAACTGTCTCTTATTCTAGACCAGTGGTTCTCAACCTTCCTAATGCTGTGACCCTTCAATACAGTTGTTCATGTTGTGGTGACTCCCCGACCATAAAATTATTTTTGTTGCTACTTCATAACTGTACTTTTGCTACTGGTATGAATCATAATGTAAATATCTGTGTTTTCTGATAGTCTCAGGCAACCCTTGTGAAAGGGTCATTCAACCCCCCACCGAAAGGGGTCGTGACTGGTTGAGACAGCATGTTGAGAACTGCTGCTCTAAAGATTTCTGCTTAAGAAATATGAAAAGTATGCATGAGAGTCATTTAAATCTAAACCAGGGGGTATCTGAAACATCCTAACGAGAGCACACTCTGCTGTAGACTAATTCAGGTAAGCTGGGAATCATGGGGGTCTATCTGCCAACAGACCCAGTCACAGCTGCTCTGGAGAGCTACTTGGAAGGCTGCTCTAGCTCAGGAGTTGGGGACAACATAGCAAGGATAAGGATGATCTTAGTAACTTTTTATGCAAGGGCATATCTCAGCACCTCAAGGATAGAAAAGTGGACCTCCCTGGACCACAGAACTGGGTATAGTACTGTATTTGAGTTTCTTCCACAAGGACTTATAATACATAGAAGAATTCTATTAACGGTTCTCAACCTGTGGATCATGACCCCTTTGTGGGGGCCAAATGACCCTTTCACAGGGGTCACATATCAGATATCCTGCATAACAGATATTTTTACTATTTATAACAGCAGCAAAATTATAATTATGAAGTAGAAATGAAATAATTTTTATGGTTGGGGGTCACCACAACATGAAGAACTGTATTAAAGGCTAGCAGCATTAGGAAGGCTGAGAACCACTGTGTTAGCTGTTGGGAAGGTGGAACTAGATCACCTTATGCACTGATAATCAGAGTGAGCCAGAGAGTAAGACCATTGTGAGTGACTGACCAACTTACATTAACACCCTACGTCCTGAGGAGTTTTTCTTCTGTTTCTACCCTGGCTATTTTTCTCAAAACAGTTTCTAGGTTAGTGACAGCCTGTTTGGATGACAAAAATAATACAACCACTTGGAAGTGTAAGGAGAGGCTAGATGCCAAGGAGGATTGTACACATGGGGTGAGGGAGGGGAGAACCCTTCCCCCCAAAGCTTCCCAGGCTCTGGCTGCTAATTGCTCTTTTGGACTCAGACACTTTTCCTTCTCCAGTGCCTCCCTGAAGGGATTGAGTCCTTCACCTGCCCAGCCCAGAGTGACAGGAAATGAGCAACCAACCATGCCAACCACATTGCGCGTGCCCCACCCACAGCCTCTTCTGGGAAAATCTGGGGATTTGCAGAAACTTTCTAATCATCCAAGGTTTTTATTCACTTCTCAAAACCTCGAAAGTCAAAGGGGACTAATGGGTCTGGGAAACACTGGGGGCTTGGAGAATAACAGGCACAGAAGGACAGACAGGCTTTTAATTACCCAGGGCCTGCCTAGCTCTGTGGACAGAGTAAGGAGAGCTGGCATCCTTGGAGGATTGGCTCAGACATAACAGCAAGGTGATTCTTCAACAGCAGGGACTGGGTGGCTGCACTCTGCTCAGAATCCTGCTGGCAGTGCTAATTAGCTAGCCATCTTCAACCTCCATGGGCCCCTCATTTTCTTATTTACTTCCCTCCTACCTCACAAGGTTTTTGAGTGGGATAGAAAATATAACGGTTGTGAAAGTTCTTGGAAAAAGTATAAAGTTCAATACAAAACAAATTATCACAGTACATTGTTAACAATAATAGTTCGCACATCTCACATTTAATATACTTAAAGGTGAAGGGTTTCTTCAGATGACACATGACAAAGTCCAGCCTGTATGATCAAAATGTTAGACCATGCTTTGATTTCATTATTGTTAACACTTCACAGCGAGTTAATTACATCTGAGTTGGGCAGATCGAGTATGTTCTGTATGTGTCACTTCCCTTTCTCCTAAGGGAATGTTGCATTTCTTAATAATGGTGTCATCCGTGTCTAGACTGGCTGAAATAAACAAATCCCAGTTTGGGGGGTGGAAAGCAATAGTGACCATGCAACCCTTTCCTGGTCTGTGCTCAATGGTCAATAAAAGATATTAGCAGTTATGTGTCATGCTGAATTCTTAGGGCCCCACTTACCAGTTGATGAGATTCCAGGAATCTTTCGTGCGGCAAGGAAAATGTCATCAATGGGGTCAACTAAATGCTTGATGTTCATCTTCCTCACGTTGTAGTAATTGCCATCAGCAGCCCTCCCTGCACGCTCTATGGCCACCAGATGGTCAAATCTGCCCAGAAGCAATGGTTGGTAAGTCTATACAGGGAAAATGGCAGCTTCTCTGGCTCTAATCTTGTGTGTCTCTGTGAATGACCCTTGGTTTCTGGATTTGGTTCCTTTAATCCTATTAGTCTGACTGAGAACGTACTTTGTGTGTGTGGAGGGGGTGCATCAAGGCACACTAATTCACTACATTGTTGGAAGTGGGGAGACACAGCCCAGCACTGCTGCCAGAGGAGTTCCTGGGACCTCCACTCAGGTAAGATGGATCCTTTACACCATGACAGAAAGAATTTCAGAACAAGTCAGACATACATTGGAAAAGGACAGTACACGCCCCAGACATAGATGTAGTCATCTCAAGAGGGAAAGCAACACTCAGGTGTTTTTAGTGGCAATATATATGATACCTATATGGTTTTGTGGCCAAGTTATAGCACTCAAAGGGTATAATTTACAACAGGCTTATAGATTAAGCAAAATTTAAAAGTTAAGTAAAAGTTGTGATCTGGTTTAATTATTTTTTAATTCCTTTGGTAAATGGTAAGATGGTTTTAGAAGATCTACTGCTTGGATGAATTGAGGGGTCAGGGGAGGGGGATTGCTGATACAGTTAAACTCAAGTTCACAAACATCCTGGCATTGAGTAAGCATAACTTTCTGTTTGTTTTGGTTTTGTTTTTCTTCCTTGAGATAAGGTCTGATGTAGCCCAGGCTAGCCTCTAACTTGCTATGTAGCTAAAGATGACTTTGCACTTTTATTACTTTAAAAATGTATTACTTTTACTATTGTGTACGGAAGAACTGTGGGTGGATGTGTGCCACAGCAAATGATTGGAGGTCAAAGCACAACTTCCTTCCACCTTATGTGGATTCTAGGGACCAAACTCAGGTCATCAGGCCTGGTGGCAAACACCTTTACCACTGGGACATCTTACAGGCCCCTGAACTGTTAAAAATTACTTATTTATTACTATCATTGTACATCTCTGTCTGCATATATTTAGGGGGCGGGAGGTGCCTGTGTGAGCACAAGTACCCATAGAGCCCAAAAGAGGGCATTTGATCCCAGATCTGGAGTTACAGGCAGTGGTGAATTGCCTGATGTGGTCGCTAGGAACCTTCTGGATCTTCTGCAAGGGCAGTAGGTGTCTTAACTGCTGAGACAACTCTCCAGCTCCACATGTACCTACTGGGGCTTGGTCCATTGTGTTTAGTTCTCTCTGGAAGACTCTGGAATGAGGGCTACTTTCCTTTCCCATGTCCCTTTAATTTTCTCCATCTTCCTATCCCACCTCAACAACCTTCTAACAAACAGCCACTTGGGTCTTCTACAGTTGAATAGAGTCAGCAGCTGGAAGGTCAGGATAACAGTGTCTGGGGAGATGTTGCTAGTGCTCCATCCAATGCTCCTAATCCAGTGGAGTGGCCAGTGGGAGAGGAACTGAGTGTTGGATGCTACGGGTCCATTGTACTTCTTTTCAACTTCTCATTCACACCACAGACACTAAACAATTAGAAATGAATTTGAAAGAGGGAAAAATAAATTGCTCAGGAGACAAAGATAGAGAAATCAGGGCATAAGTGGCATGGTGGTCAAGTGGTTATGGAGTCCTGTCATGGAGGTCAAAGTCTGGGTCTTCCTGTCCGTCACTCCATCTGCAGGGCATCACGAATCTGCAGGGCATCTAGCATCTACAGGGCACCTACAGTACCGATGGGGTTGAAGAAGGCATCTATCATGGAACCTGCAGCTAGTTAGTACTCAGTAAGTGTCAGCTGGGTTTGCTGTTGGTATTTTTATTAGCAGGAAGGTTTTTTTTTTTTTTTTTTTTCGAGACAGGGTTTCTCTGTGTATCCTTGGCTGTCCTGGACTCACTTTGTAGACCAGGCTGGCCTCGAACTCACAAAGATCCGCCTGCCTCTGCCTCCCAAGTGCTGGGATTAAAGGCATGCGCCACCACCGCCCGGCAGCAGGAAGGTTTTAAACTTATTTTTATTTTTGTGTTTGTATGTGTGGCTGCTGTCTGTATGTACATGCAGTGCCTGTGGAAGCCAGAGAGGGAGTCAGATCGCTTGGAACAGTGAGTGGTTCTCAACCTTCCTAATGCTGCAATCCTTTAATACAGTTCCTCATGTTGTGATGATCCCCAACCATAAAATTATTTCATGGCTACTTCATATCTGTAATTTTGCTACTATTATGAATTGTAATGTAAATATCTGATATGTGACCTCCAAGGGGGTTGTGACCCACAGGTTGAGAACCACTGTCCTAGGACCTGAGCCACAGGCAGTTGTGAGATACCTGGTGTGGGTGCTGGAAGCTGAACCCAGGTCCTGTGCAAGAGCAGCGAGTGCTCTCAGCTGCTGCGGAGTCATCACTCCAGCCCTGTTAGCAGGATTGCTGTGTGAAAATCCAATGTGGGAACACGGAGCTGGTGCTTCCACATCTCTCAATGTGCCCACGGAGGAGTTCTTCAAAATCTCAACTCCATGGTGGGCTGGGATGGCCATACTTCAAGATGTTAAAAACAGACTTCTCATGTGATCCAGAAGCTCAGCCATTGGATACATACTGGGAAGAACTGAAAACAGGGACTTTAAGAGATGTTTGCCTGCCCTGTTCTGAGCAGCACTACCTAGAAGAGGCGACTTGGGGGTTTGTAGTGGAACAAACAGAAAGAGAAAGTACCAGAAAACACTGCACATAGACCTCATTCGAGTCCTGCAATATTGAGAGTCAATATTGGTTCCTAAATGTTGTCTCAGTTACATGCATGTACTGGTTTGTACAAAATGAGTTATTGTGGGTTATTTAAAAAGTATGCAATGTGTAAGTTATAAAATCTGAAACACATTACAAACAAGAGGTTTTCAAAAATGTTTGACCACAACACCCAGTAAGAAACACACATACATGCACACACACAGTGGGGAGGAAGACGGACAGGAAGGGGTGAGGAGAGGAGGGAGTGTTTCAGGAAAGCGCTTTTCATCACTATACAAGTTGTACAATGCTATTTCTGTTTTGTTTTCTAAAAGCTGTGGCTATCCCCAGTTGACAACTGTAATGATCCCATTGTGGAAAGATTGATAGCTTTGTTTCTTATTTTGTCAGGTATGGATCCCATCTCTCCCTGGTGGCATGGATCTATTTCCAGACATGCTCTGCAGAGCCCTAAGTAGACCCTAATATCACCAATCTCATGTCTAATGTAGCCCATCAGAACCTTACCTTCCTGAGCTGGTGGCTTTCTTTTCTTTCATGAGATGAGATGCAGAAAACTTGTCAGCAAGGTTACAAGAATGTGGTCTTCTCCACCCCCATATACCCCACCTGGGCTACCATATACATACCTAGGACACTTGGGGTCACTATCTTTGCACAAAAATGCCTGAGCATCTTCCAGTGATTTTCCTTGATAAGTTAATAAGGGGATTGGTGTCTTCAGAACACCTTGAGAATAAAGACAATGGGTAGTCACATCAGTGCTGGGATTGCAGTGTGTTTTTGAAAAGCATCTTTGGACAGTACTGGAACCATTACTGAGTGGTGTCCTTCCATAGAACAGTGTGATAGAATTCCAAGGAGGGTTGGCGTACTTTTAGTCCTGACTGAACTCCAGAGTTGGCAGAGGCTGGAGAGTTGAATTGGACCAGTATAGGCCTGGGGATAGGTGGTGTATAAAATACTCCACGATACCATGTCCACACAAGGTCTGTTCTTGCCCACTCCTGTGTACTCATTTAGAGGCTCACAGGACAATGTGCCAGGCACTTGACATGTATGCTCTGGTTTAATTTTCATAGTCCTGTTCCATAAAGTGATTATTATTTTCATTTTATAGAAGAGGAAAACTGATGTTTAGAGACACCAAGGAAGCTGATCAGAGTCAGATGCAGTATATATATTTGGTATCACAGCTCCAGTTTTGTCTTAGGTTAGTTTGTGTTAATGAGATAAAACAACCTGATCAAAGGCAGCTTAGGGGAAAGAAGGGTTAATTCAGTGTACAATGCTTGTGTACAGTCCATCATTGAAGGGAAGTTGAGGCAGGAACTCAAGCAGTGCATTACATCCACAGTCAAGAGCAGAGAGACATGAACACCACACACTACTAGCTTCCTCCTCCCTTATACTGTCCAGGAGCCCTTGCCTAGGGAATGGTTGTGCCCACAATGGGCTAGGTCTTCCCCACCTAAATTAGCAATCAAGATAATCCCATACAGGCATGGCCCCAGGCCAGCTTAATCTAAATAATTCCTCAATTGAGACTCCTTTGTCAGGTGACTCTAGGTTGTGGCAAGTTGATATTTTTAAACCAGTCATTAAATTCCTAGCCTCCACTCCCCCCATACCTTACTAGTTCCCTCTCCATATGAACATTCCTTCAGAGGAGACCAATAACAACTGAGGCAGAGTCCTAGAGACTTGAGTTAGTATTAGTATGGTAGTGATATAAAAAGTGAAATTGATTCTTTAAAAAAATAACATTTTGTGATTACACAAACAACATAATTATAGATTATGTGGAAAATATACACTTATATCCCCAAGTGAAATTCATTTGGTTTTCATTAATCTATCTGGCAGCAGTTTGGGGAAGAATCCTGGCTTATTCACAGGTCCAGGGCAAATCTTCAAGCAGAAGGAAAGATGGCCAACAGAACACTCTGGGCAGTGCCCCTGAACTCAGGACTTAGAGGCATGTGACGTTGGGTAAGCCACATGAACTCTTTGAGCATCTCCTCTGTAAAGTAATGACCATCTACTCACATTGCTGGGGTAGCACCTAGGTATGATGGCCTTGACACCTGTCAATTTCCTGCCTGGGATCTGGTGCAAAGTGGGTACTGAGCTAAAGCCACTCCTCCCTTGGCTGCACTGGGTGTCAGATACTATTCAGGGGAGTGGGTACCAGGGAGCCCAGCCAGGCAACATGAGCCACATGTCTGTCTAGGTGGGTCAGGGAAACATGGCTCTCTCATCTGAGCTACATACAGAGTACAATTCTTGCTGGGATTGTGCTCTGGAGAGGGGAGAAAGGACTCCCCATTTTTTTTTCTCTAGATCGCTTTCTAGGCCTCAGTAAAAAGTCTGAAATAGCTTTCATAAACAGGTCTACTTGCTTCACTTGCTTCATCCAAATGTAACAAAAGTTCTGGGCCTGGCTGTGATGGTGCGCACCTTTAATCCCAGCATTGTCATGGGATATAGTTTTTTCATGGGATATAGATATGTCATGGGGGAAAGGAGGCAGAGGCAGGAGGATCACTGAGTTCAAGGGCAGTCTGGTCTACAGATTGAGTTCCAGGATGGCCAGAGCTACACAGAGAATCCCTATATCAAAAAACCAACCATCCAAATGAACAAACAAAGTTCTGGAGAATTAAATAAAGCAACTGTACCCTCCATGGAATTGTGCAGGCCAGGCAGCTCCAAGTCCCTGAGAGTCATGCAGCTGGACTCCCAGGAAAGGGGCAGGGTGCAGCTCTCTCTCTTGAGAATTAGTGCTAAACACAGCCACAGAGCAATATCAGGTGGCAACTTCTGTTGGCTCTGGAGCACACAGCTTGACAGTTTACCTGTCCCTTGGTTTCCTGTTCTCACTTGCTGATCTACTTTCCTTTACTCTGGATATAAGGGGGGCTCAAAGGCTTACACAATCCTGGCTTTGTCCCCACCTATCCCCACAGTGGTCTCCCTGAGAGCTTCCACAATAGAGGTCACCATGTAACTGGTCTCAGCATCCTTCACAAGCCAAGCAGCATGCCTCTATTCCTATAGCATTCTGGTTGCTCTGAAAGCAAGACCCGAGATGGGCTGCAGATAGTTTCTTGGGAGATAGTCAAGAAGCTGAGGGAGGAATAGGGAAGGTGAGGAGGGGTATGTGCATCTTCACTACTTTAAGAACTGACATCTCAGCCGGGCGATGGTGGCGCATGCCTTTAATCCCAGCACTTGGGAGGCAGAGGCAGGCGAATCTTTGTGAGTTCAAGGCCAGCCTGGTCTACAAAGTGAGTCCGGGACAGCCAAGGATACACAGAGAAACCCTGTCTCGAAAAACAAAAAAAAAAAAAAAAAAAAAGAACTGACATCTCGCATTCCCTAAGAGTTCTGTATCTCCAAGAAGGCAAGGAACTTAGCCTCTAGATTCTGTCCCTACTAGGCTGAGGTGTCATGGCAGGGGATAACCTCTGCTGTTATGGATGGAGTAGACTCACACAGCTTTGGACCTCCAGCACTGACAAGTCACCAAATGGACAACAGTGATTGATTAGATCACTTGGACTTTCTGGGACCTCAATATTTTCTGCTATAAAATGAGGCCTGTGCTGCTTATAACAAAGTTGCTCAGAAGATAAAACACCCTGTCACAAGGACACATCCTGAGGGTGGGTACAGGGCTGAAGGTCCACACACTGATTTTCTCCAGTCTCTACCCATAAAGACCTGCTTGGGGAAAAGGCTAGAGCCCATGTCGCTGCTCACCTTGCTTAAGGGACTCTTCAACAATCTTCGTATGCAAGTTCAAGGCTCTCTGATCTACCACCATGGCAGTCTCCTTCCCTAGAGCCTGCAGGAAGGCAGCTAAAGCAATGGCCCCTGGGGGGCCATCTGTCTCCTCTGGGGGCTCATGATTGAAGTGTGTGGGGAATCCAGTGGTGACTAGCACTGAGCGGGCATGAGATAGTGACAGAGCAGCCTTCAGTAACTGGTCTTTAAGCAGCAGATGTCCGATCCCTCGGTTACCTGAAATCACAAACATAAAGTACGATATCTAGATGCCTGTGTCTGAGGTAGAAACACTGAGAGTTTGGGTTGGTTTTGGTCCAGAAATCTTGTGGAAGGATGTGGCAGACTGAACTGCTCCTAGGGAGGGGTGCATTCTTGTCGACTTGCCTCCCACCTCTCTCTTAGATTGGGTGGCCACAAGACTGGCTCAGTGTAGTGGTGCCCTGCTGAGCCTGGACCTGTATTTCCCACGTGTTTCTCCAAGCACACCTTCTCTCTTCTTGTCTGAAAGGTTGATAGCTGCAGCATGATATGAGGGCAGAGCTGCTGGGACCCCAAGTGGCTGGGTAGAGCAGAGTCCCTCCCTGGTGACCCAGAGCACTCTGAAGGGATGCTGTGTGCTGTGACATGGAGACCACACTGGCTTCTATGGCATTTGAGCAAAGTATGTTCAGCCTTGTTTGTTAGAATAGTTTAGCAAAACCTAACTAATAAAAGAAGATATATAAAGAGAAAAGGAAAGGAAATGGTATGCATTTATTGGAGAGTCCTCCCCGCAAGCCCAAGACAGGATCTGGGGTGTAATTATGTCAGGAGATGGTAAGCCCAGAAGACATTGAAGAAGATGAGACTCGGAAAGCACTGAGAGTGAGCAAGTTAACTCCCAAGGCAACTGGAACTCTGTCCTGCTTGAGACCCACTAAAAAGCCACGGAGGATGCACTCTAGAATTGCCCTAGCAGAGGACCAGAGACTACCCACTTGTTCACTGGCTTCTGTCCCCTGTCGGGGGTGGAGGAAGGTTGCCCATTAGGGTGACAATGTTGTTGCACTCTCTGGACTGTGCCTCTTATAATAGAAACAGATATAGACTGTCCCCTAGGGAAGGAGCTGAGCAAATGGGAGTCATCCATTGCCTCTGCAGAGGAACCCAGTTAGTCACAGAGGATACAGGTAATGGGGCTTCAGCTAGTTCTAAGACTGCTCAGTTGGGCCCAGGGGAGCAACACCACTTCCTGACTCTTGTCCATATAGCCGTGCCTCTGTCTACCCTCAGGGCTCTTCCACACCAGTGCCATATGGAGGTAGAGTGTGACTCACAACTTCCACCCCAGCTGAGCTGCCTTCAGAGCAGGCCAAAGGGATGTGAAAGGGTGTTGACTCGCAGCTGAGGTTCACAGCAAGCATGAAGGATGCTGGGTTTGGATCTCTACTATGGAGGCGCTGCTCCAGATGGGAGCACAGGACCTGGCATATACTGGCTGTGTGTCCTTGTCCTATATCTGGGCTTCCCTACATGGAGAATAGGAGTGTGGCCCAGGTGGAGGAGGTCTTATGGGGACAGAGACTCCCAGCTACTGTTTTTTTGGAGTGGAAACTGGAAGTTGGGGCCTAGAAAGTGATTTTTTTCCCCCTTAGATGTTTTACAATTCTCCCAGTCTGGTCTCTGGCATCTCTAATAAAGTGATCACAAGTATGTGTAAAATTTAGTGAGAAGGGTGTTTACTGTGGCATTGCTTAAGGCATCAAAAATTGGATTATCAGTCAAATGGTGGCATGATCACACAATGGAATTTTATGCAAACTTTAAAACGCATGTTGTAAAGTGAGTGACTCATTCCTGTGATCCCACCTCTCCTGCTAGGATGCTGAGGCAGGGGGATTGCAGAGAGTCCAAGGCTAGCCTGGGCTATAAGTGAGATTCTGTCTCAGATAGACAGACAGTATGTAGATGTTGTAGAGATCATTTCATGGCATGGAAAGTTACTACAGTTTATTTTTAAAGCCTTAAAATAGTATCATGGTGGGGTTCCAAAACATACATTCCTGTATGCAAAGATTTGAGATCAAAGAAAAGGACTTTAAAGGCAAACACAAGACTTAATAATTTATTTATTGTAATGGATTCTGGTGTTTAAATAAGTATGTGGGTAGGTGTGTGTTTGTATGTGTTCTTGTGCGTGTGTGTTTGTGTGATGTGCACATGGAGGACAGAGATTGATGTCACAAATCTTTGATTGTTCACTCCATTTAATTTAATTAAAATTTTTTTTTGGAGGCAAGGTCTCTCACTGAACCTGGAGCTCACCAATTTAGTGAGGCTAGGCTGACTGACCAGTGAGCTTCAAGGATCCTCTTGTCTCCTCCTTAGTTCAGGGATTAAAGGCCCAACTGCTGCGCACTGCTTCTTATGGGTGTCAGCCCCCTTCCTGCTGACATGGCAAGCATTTAGAAATAACTGAGCCATCTCCTCAGGCTCCAGGATTTTAATAATATTTATTGCTTCTTCACTTTCATACAAGCTCTTTCTAAAACTTAATTTTATTAATTAGATTCATTTTTGAGACCAGGTCAAGCGCTAGTCTTGAACTGCTGGTCCCCCTGCCTCAGCCTCCTCGATACAGGGATGAGAGGCATGCGTTACCACACTGGCTATTTTCTGATGTTCCTACAATGAACATGAAGTACTGATGACAAGATGGGAGAACAATAACAGCATTTTGTGCAACAAAATTGGATGTGATGTGTTTCATGGAGTAAGATCAGTATTGAAGAGAGACAAAGGGGAGAAAGTTTGGGCAACTGAAAAAATTTATGAATGATGATTTTATTACCAGTACAAAAAACCATTACTATAAATCTTGCACCCTCCATATCCCCCAGACACCTCAAATGAAAGTCAATGTCCTCTTAAAAATGATTGAGTGGCTCTATTAATAAGCCCAGTAAGTAATGCCCAGCACCCTGTACACAGTCATTAATCTTGCATCTGATCATTTGAGTGGGAGTCAGAATCATCTATTGTTCCTGCAGGTTAAAGATGGTTTTTCATAGATGAAATCAGCACATCAGACAGTCATAAATCTGCCTTCTCTGGGCTCATGCTGCAAGCCTCACCCCGTCTGCAGGATTGCATATGGGAGACATTGTGTCTGACCTCTCTGTTCATCCTTACAAGGCAATGGGTGAACTGAGGCAGCAGTAAATCTACTGTCAACTCCTTCTTTTAAACTCAAAGTTAATTGCTGAGTTAATAATTCATCTTTCTTCATGACGCTGTGTTAAGTGGGGGAGTCATCAGGTTGGGTGAGACTGTCTGAAAGGGAGAATCTATTATGGAAAAAAATTAAATATCTCCCCAGGAAAGTGAGGGAGTACTCTTTTTAAAAACAACATTTTAAAATTTGTGCTTGTGTGTGTGTGTGTGTGTGTGTGTGTATGTGTGTGTGTGTGTGAGTGTGTATGTGTGCACCTGTGTGCACTCACATGATTAACACATGTGGGGGTCAGTGGACAACTTGCAGGAATTGATTCTCTCCTGCCACATGGGTCCTGAGGATAAAATCAGGTCTTCAGCTTGCTGGCAAGTGCCTTTATCCATGGGACATCTTGCTAGCGCTGGAACACTCTTTTTAATTACTCAGGCAAGAATAGGACACTCTGTACATCTGCCAGGAGCATGTCCTCAGAGGTAGGGCATGCCTGTAATAGGCATATGTGATGAGTTTACTATGTGCTTATATGTCAACAAAAAACCTTAGTCTCCACAAAATGAGTGGACAAAGAAGAAAATGAACCAAGAAAAAGCCATGTCTGGTAGTTTATCAGGAAGCTTAGTAATTATTATTTGTAGCCCCAGAACACAGAAGCAATCATCTCTAAAGCAGATATGTTGGTTTGAGTGTTCTAGCTGGCCAGCATGGGTTGTCAGACTCCCGGGGGTCTGTTTCACAGCACTGTGGGGCACTGTTCTCTTTGGACAGTCTTCAGAGGCAGCTCTGTCTGGTTCCTGGGAGCCTGGGCCAAGGAGTCTCCTTGGAAGGATGGCTTCATCTTTCTATGCTCCATGGTCCACCCTTACTGATCCCAACATCTATTTGGGAAGTGGGAACCAATGGGGCACTGGGAGAGGCCATATAAGTCTCATACATTGCCAGATATTTGAGGTGTGGCTACCCTCCAGTTTCAGAAATTCAACTCATGAGAAGGTGGAGGAGGAATGGGCTATGAGGTAAGGAATGCTAGAGAGCGTTTAACTGCCCAGGCAAGAAAATGACACACAACTCATATTTCAGATTCTAATTTATACAGCATGTATAAACTATGGCCAACAGAATTAGCAAACAAGGGTTTAATATCTTCCCCCACTGCCTACTGGGAATGTGGACAGGGTATTTTTTAAGTTTATATGCTTTGACTTCTTTTACTAAATGAAATTAATAAAAAACTGTCTCATAGACACACCAGAACATTTACTAAGATGGGACATGCATTTACCAATGCCCAGTATGGAGTAACTGCAGCATAACTAATGTTCTTGCTATTTGGCCCCACCCTGGCAATTTTGTAATTATTGTCAGTAGTGTTGTTACACTAATGAGGAAACTAAGGAAGAGTCACAGCCGTTGCCTCACGAGAGTGGGCTGTCTGACTAGTTGTACCCCTACAGAGCAGTGGGCAACACAGCGCCCTCTGCTGGCTATATGGGATTAGAACTTTATTTCTCAAATACCAACCTGGAAGAGAACTGCTTTCAACCAGCTCTAGGTAGACCTGCAAACTAGAATCAGTAGGCTCTCTGGAAGTTCCCACCAGCCTTATCATATGCTTAGAAAGCTGGTGGTTTACAAGCTGAAGAAGGACTGTTACTTCCCTGAGATGCAATACTTGGTATACAGTCAGGCTGCATGCTGCTGAGACTCGGTAGCTGCCTTGGCAGCAGCGGTGGCTGGGATCCCCAAATGAAAAGCAATCTTATGTCCTTTCCTCCCACCCCCCAGTCCTCATACGCAGTGTTAAAACATGCATGTGGTGTGTGTGTATGTGTGTTTGTCTCCATATGTATATTTTTTTCTCCATCCCCAGGACATTCTGTCAGTAGATGTGAATGTTTTAATTGCTTATTATTTACTCATATATACTTAGTGTATGTATAGTATATGTATGTGTGCATGCGGGTGTGGGTGCAACCTGTGTATGGACACCATAGGTCTATGCGGGTATCTTCTTCAGTCCTTCAACTCCTTATTTTTTGAGACAAGTCTTTCACTGACCCTGGAGCTCACTGATTTGGTAGGCTGGGCAGCAAATAATCTCCAGGGAGCCACCTTTCTCTACAACCTCCAGCACAGACACAAACACATACACACACACACACACACACACACACACACATACATATGCACACACACATACACACATACATACACATACACATATACACATGCACACACACATGCACACACACATACACACACATATACTCATGCACACACACATATACACATGCACACACACCTTGTACTGAGATCACAGACATGCATGACCATGCCTGCATCTCTACATGGATTCTGAGGTTCTGAACTCAGGACCTCACACTTGAGCAGCGGGCACTTTGCCCACTGCCCACTTCCCCTGCCTTGAATTCATTTCTTACCTGGGTCTATGCCAACTGTGGACTCTAGCTCTCTGATCTTTTGAACAGCAGAGGCTGATGCTATGCTGTAATGCAAAGGGTCTTGGGAAATGGCGTGGACTTCTGGAACCATCCCGGGAGTCAGACAACTGGGTGGAGACACTGTGTCCTTCAAGATTGTCACCGCGCAGCCGGGAGTGCTGGTAAAAGCCAATGGAGCCTCTGCAACACACAACAGAAGGGCTGTGATGTCACCCCACCAAGCCCATTTTCACCCTGTACATAGTGGACAGAAAGATGGCCCTGGCACCAACTCTGTCGACGGAATTCGCCATGCCATATGCTGGCACCAAGGTCAGAATGAGCTGGCTTATGGCTAGACCAAGTTCTTTTGGGGTTTTTTGTTTTGTTTTTAGAGACAGGGTTTCTCTGTGCAGTCCTGGCTGTCCTGGACTCACTTTGTAGACCAGGCTGGCCTCGAATTCACAGTGATCAGCCAGCCTCTGCCTCCCTAGTGCTGGGATTAAAGGCCTGCACCACCACACCTGGCTCCCAAGTTCTATTTAAACAATTGCCTCCACTTTTTAGGGAAGTGGAGATGAGTATAATGAAAAAGAGTGAGGTACGGCCACAGCTGGAGTGTGAGCTCTCAGACAGCCTGTTCATCACAGTATGGACATCAGAAAGCACTGACTGAACTCTTAAGAGCAGGACGCCACTCGCTTACCTAGTAGCTAATGTTAGAGTGGGTACCCTCTGTGTATGGAGTTTCTGTTTTCTCATGGCATTTATATTTTTCTTTAAAAAACAAAAACATAAAACCTCCCCTCTGCTAGACTTCAGCCCTAAGCGATACAGCAGCAGCATCCTCAGAAGTGGTTGCAGGGTGAGGATGTGCTCAGGTGTGTCTCAGGTGTGACTGTACCCTTTCTACACATGTCTGTTATGTTATAAAAGAATAAATGGCCCATGCATTGTCTGCTCGTATCAGCTTTAAGCTGGTATGTACAGGTACAAGTGCTTAGCAAAGTGCTGGGAACAGAGGACCTCAGCAATGGTTTGCGTTATTGAGACAGGCATCTTCTCTTTGTGCCTGGCTCTAGGTGCTTACTACTTAGTACATTGAATTCCTTCCATCTGTCTTCCATGGTAGCACTGTTGTGTTTGAGCAATTTACCTCTGCCCAGCTGTATGCTCCTCAAGATGAGGCACCATTGTTTCTTTACCTCAGAATCTTACATAATGCCTTGCACATAATAGGTGCTAAATAAGTCAATGTGAGTTGAGTAAATGATATCTCGGAACTCACAGAAATTGTAACTTTTCTTGGATTTAATAGAAAGCCAGAGTCAGTCATATTTAAAAACAGCATGTACTGGTAGACTGACAGACACATAAGCTTTGTGTGTGATATATAACGAAACAGCTACTGACTCGGAGAAATGGCTACTTTTTTTTTTTTTTTTTGGTCTCAGACAGCACCTAAAAGTGATTGCTTGAAAGCCAGGTACACACAAGAGCAGCGGGTTCAGAACATGGCACAAGGCTTTGCTCCTCAGTTGTGTAGGGTGTGCAGCAGTGAGTCCATTGCTAATAAAACTTACATGCTGAGGTGTGAGAATGGTTCATTGTTGTCTCTGACTGATGATGGCATTTCTTCCCATCCACAACCCATATGCCATCATATTTAAGAGGGCTGAGGTGTGCTGGGAGATCTACTCTACAGGCACATCCCATGGTGGACAGCAGGAGAGCAGTGACCCCACTGTATGGGGGGGATATTTACTGCCTGGGTACGGATGTGTGCACACCTCCCTCTCTCCCCTGTTCCATACCTAGAAATGACCTCAAGCTCCCCGAGGACAGAGCACTGCATTCTTAAGGCCTGAGCTCAAACGTGACACAGAGTAGGCACTCAATGCATAGACTTTTAAATAAACAGTAGAATCCCATGGATTGTGCAATCTATTGTCACCATATCAGAAAGACATTCTGACAGCAGAACTCTCATGAATGTTGTTAAAATAGAGTAGTACTAAACCTGACTTTTTTTTTCTTTTGGTTTTTGAGACAGGGTTTCTCTGTGTAGTAGCCCTGGCTGTCCTGGAACTCTATCTGTAGATCAGGCTGACCTCAGACTCAGAGATCTGCCTGCCTCAGCCTCCTGAGTGTTGGGATTAAGAGCATGCTCCACTATGCCTGGCCCTAAACCTGATTCTTTATAGTGGAAGGGTGGCTGGCCTGATCAGAATTTTCCAATATCTATGACAATGAACTGCAACAGTTATGACTATCAATATTTTCATTCCGTTCCTGTGACTGGGAGTCGGGGGGCCTCATGTCTCATCACTGTAATGTTGCTCTAGCCCTTTCTGGATTCGGGGGTGCTGATGATATTGCTTTTAGTTCTTAGCACCTGTCCAACCGCTGATTGGAAATATTCAAAAGAAGAATATTTATGCCTGTGGTGAAGAAAAAAGGTTTTTTTCCTTGTCATTCACCCTTAAAAATACAATATAATGAGCTGTTGGGGGGAAAAATAAATACCTTAAACTAAAAAAAAAAAAAAGAAGGGAAGAGGATGGGGGGGTTGAGGGGGAGGAGGGTGGAAGGGTGGGACTGGAGGGGGGAGGAGGGAGGGGATTGTGATTGAGATGTAACTTGAAGAAATAAAAAATAAATTATTAAAAAAAATACAATATAATGGGCACAGGGAGATGGCTCAGCAGTTAAAGTATTTGCTGCTCTTGCAGAGGACTTGGGTTTGGTTCCCCCACACATGACAGCTCACAACTGCCTGTTACTTTAGTTCCAAGGGATCTGATGTCCTCTCCTGACCTCTGTGGGCATCAGGCATACACATGCTGAATATACATAGTGCAGGCAAAATGCTCATACACATAAAATAGATAAATAATTAAAAATAGAGTACAGCAGCTATTCACAAAGCACTTTGATGAGTTAAAGTGTGTGAGGATGGAGGAGATGTGTAAACACTACCCTTTCCTGAGGGAAGCTAGATTTCTATATTGGGGGGTCCGGGGACTGGTCCTCAGCAGATACTGAGAGAGAACATTACTGTAAAATTCCACTGTGGCTTCATCCTTTTTGCTTTCAAGGCCCTACTAATTTCCAAAATGTCTCCAAAAATCAAGCTGAAGGTTGGTTCTTCCATTAGATCAAGCTGTGAAACTTCAGCAGGTGGAAAAAGTATTTAATGAAAAGGTTTTTGAGCCAAAGAGCAGCTGATTCAGTGAGACACAGTCCTGGGATTAAATGGAGAAAGTGGGAGAGACTGCAGACTCTCAGCCTATGTTTGTTTGTTTCCCAGTGCTGGGGTCAGATGCAGGGCTTTGGGGATGCTGGGAAAGTGCTGTACTGTGGAGCTCCACCCCAAATCTAGGCCTGTGTTTTTGGGGGTTTATCTTTAAGTTATTAAGCTGTAGATCTGTGCCTTCAAGAACTCCGGGTCCACTGGGGTACACCTGAGGTCAAGGTCTAGTTGGCCCCTTGTTCCCCAACATACTGCAGCTGATGACTGCTTCCAGACTGGTCAGCTGAGAAGGCCAGAACACTGGGATGTCCTCGGGCTGACACGCCACATAACTCCCATAGTCAGGTTTAGAAAGTGCCTTGATTCCCAAAAATTCTGCAGATGGGAAAACAAATAAACAAAAACAGGATTCCTCTGGTCAGTACCATATACATGAACTTGCTGAGTAATTTATGGATTTTTCTCCCAAAGAAACTCTAGTCGTGGCATTATCTTAGATGGAAAAGGAGGAAGAAGATGAAAGACAAGAAGAGGAGCTAATGAGGGCTAGGAGTTGAAGTTTTAACAGATCAGGATGTTCTGTAACTTAAGGCCCATGTTGACTGGTACAATCAGGCCTGACGTCTCAAACTGCATGGTGTGGTTTCTGGAGGGCGTCTCCAGTGTGTTTAGCTCAGCGCTGGCCTCGTAGCACTCAGAATCCTAACGAAGCAGCTTTGTCTTCATCTTGATACGTGCTGATCAAGTGACACAGCTGCGACCTGTTATCACTACCACCATCCCCAGCCCTGACCTGCTGTCATCGACATGATGCTGATGGTGCGGAGGAGGACAAGGACATGGATGTGTCAGACCAGTAATAGGACAAGTCAGCAGACATCCTCCAGGGTGGATGATGTTATCTCTCAGGCCCCGAGACTGCTTTAGGTGACAAAGGCCAGTGGTGCTGATGGCATTTTCATAGAATGTCAGGTCTTTGATGATTCTGTTGACTACAAAGCTGGGCAAGTTCAAGTACACAGACCCTGGCTCTCACCCTGGGCCAATCCCAAGCTCACCTCAGGCTCTCTGGGAGTTCCAAGAGGCCTGGGCAGATCCAGACTTATTTATTTATTTATTTATTTATTTATTTGTTTGTTTGTTTATTTATTATGTATACAATGTTCTGTCTGCAGGTATGCCTGCAGGCCAGAGGAGGGCACCAGATTTCATTATGGATAGAGCCACCATGTAGTTGCTGGGAATTGAACTCAGGACCTCTGGAAGAGCAGTCAGCGCTCTTAACCGCTGAGCCATCTCTCCAGCCCAGCATCCAGACTTTTGACCTTCACCCTTGGATCTGTTCATTCACTCTCAGCTAAGTTAATGCCAGGGCATTCAGCCCAAATGCAAGTTTGAATTTTATTATTATCATGTGGGGTGCAGGGGGGGGGTGATGTGTGTGCATGATTATGGGCAGCACATGTGCCACAGCATGCATGTAGAGGTCAGAGGACAATGTGAAACAAAGAGTCTCACTGCAACTCTCTGCTCCCCAAATCCAGGGGTTACGAGATGCTCATAGGAGTTGTGTGTGCATCACAAATCCTCAAGATGAGGCTCGATGGTCTGGCAAGGTGCTGTCAAACCAGAGGGCACCTGGTACTGAACCTCTGGGCTCCACCCCAGGCCTTCACCCCTGAGACACCCCCCTAAGAACAGCACAAGATCCTGGATGCTTCTCAGGCCCATGTTGGAACCACAACCTGGGTGGACACTGACCTGGGTCGCCAATGTGGATGGGTTGTCCTCGCTGTCCTCCCACGGAGTGAGTGGCCTGCAACAGCCTTTCTAGCTTGTCCTTGGGAACAGGTCTCATTGTGACCACCAGAGGGCAGAAGAAGCCACCAATGGTGGCACATGGCACTGTTGTCTAACAAGTGAAAGTGTAAGGGGGAGGGGGGGAATAGGAATCAACACAGATTTAAGCCCCAACATTCACAGTTCAAGAAGCTGCAGGAACCAAGAGGTTCCAGTAGCTGTTGTAGAGACACATCTTCTACTTTGAGGAGCCACACCAAGGAGCCTGGTTGATAATGAGAGGCTCAAAATGGGGGCAGGGGTTGTTTTGTTTTTGTTTTTAATCTGTTAACATCACTTCGGCAGTCTGACACATCTTCTCAGTTGGACAGAGTAATGTTTTGACCACATAAGAAACTTCAGGGTGACATGCGTCTAGTCCCAGCACTTGGCAGGAAGATAGAGAGTCTGAGCCTTGACTGCATTGGAGTTTGAAGGTTATCATGGGTGACATGGGGAGAGCCTGCCTGAAGACACAAACACATTGGGGGGCAGCAAGAGGTGAGGGGAAGAGAAGAGAAGAAAATGACATGTTCTAAAGGAAGCCAATACTCTTTCAAATGTTCAGGTGCAGCTACCAGAGCCTGGAGAACAGTCTGCTTTCCATTAACAGCTAAGAGGACAAAATGGCAGGTCTACTACCATTGTCACTTTGGAGTATCAGGGTATATAGCTTCTTTGAGAGTCTAAGAACTGGACTGTGATATGAAGGTATTTGTGAAATACTTTATCAGCCACAACGCTATAGGATCTGTTAACCCAACAGCCCTTTGTCGCCAACATTCGGAACGGAAAGAAAACCTCAGCTGAGGTTTATCTCTCTCTCTCTCTCTCTCTCTCTCACACACACACACACACACACACACACACACACACACACACACACACACACACACACACACACACACTTTCCCCATCCAGTCTCCTGGGCCTCTGAATTTTCTCCATGAAGTCAAGAAGCCTGAGAAGTTCTGACAGAATCAGAGGCAAAAGGGAGCAGACACCCCAGGAGGAGCTGCTGCTGATCACTCCTAGATTCCACGGGTGACGAGCCTGTTCCTGGATGTCCCAGTCCTCTCTTTGTAGAGTCTGCACAGGGCGACCTGGGTGACCTTTACTGGTGGTACATTTGTTCTCCTCCTGCAGTGGGACTTACCACAGGTTTAGAACACAGCGGGATCACCATGGCTGCCACTTAACTGGCTTGCTGTTACTACCCTGGCAACAGTAGGGTGAGGCTCTGGTGTGCTACCAGCCTGATGTTTGTGTGATAGCACCTGAGACATAGTGAAGGCACATGTAGGCCTCTTACAAAACCAGGCAGTGCTCCTCCCTAGGAGGAGATGCCTCTGTTTAGGATGGGCCATCTATCCAGGGTATGGGTCGAATTCAAGGTGGTGAGGCATCCATCTCTCTCAGGACCTGAGGGCAGTGGGTTGGGTTGCTGTGGACAAAGCTGTATGGTAACCATGGGGAGAGGGGGCAGTGGGGTGTCACAGATAACTGACAGGCTGTGATGAACATCTCCAATGGACACCTGTGCACTTCTGTGCAAAGCTTTCTTCAGCCACACCAGCCAAGAGTGTGATTCTAGTAGGCTCTGGGACTTGGGCAGGTCTCTGTCTCTCACCCTCTAGGTTTTACTTTCTTCATTTCAAATGAGGGGCTGAGCTGATGAGCCTGAGGGTATCCTAGCCCTTACCTGCTACAAATAATAGTGGATCCCAGCCAGGGCTCTGGGCTCTGTCCTCACCCTTCCCTATGGCTTCAGTTCAATCTCTTGCACCTTGAAGGGTAGTGCAGAATGTGGACAGTCTTGTTTCTGGCCTGATGCAATCCAGGTCTCGCTGACAGGAGCCAAAGGCAGACACTGTAACAGTGCTCAAGATGAACTGTCTAGTCACTGAGCAGGGAAGCCCAGAGGCTGGTCATTTGCACATGAGGCCTGGAGGCCACTGATCCAGCAGAGTAAGCGCCCAGACTTGTCCCAACAGCATCTGGGAAGGAGGCAGAGGAGCAAGGACTCTGATCTTCCCCCAACTTGACTGGTTTCAGCAGGAAGAAAAGCTTACTGACTCAGCAGGGACAGTCCCTAACAGCAGGTGTGTCCCATGAGAGGCCACCCTTTTGTCTTTGTTAAGTGCCACATCAAAACTAGGCGTGGTGACACCTGTGCTTGCAATCCTAGCACTGGGGAGCTGGAGACAAGAGCATCCCTGGGGATCTCTGGCCAGCCAGCCCAGCCTTAATCGGTGAGCCTCAGTGAGAGACCTGTCTCAAAAACCCAGGTGGGGCCAGTGAAATGATTCAGCAGGTAAAGGCACTTCCTGCCATGCCTCGTGACTTGAGTTTGAGTTCCAGGGTTCACGTGGTGGAAGGAGAGAATCAACTTCCTGAAGTTCTCCTCCAATCTCCACATGTGCACTACCTGAATCACCCCTTCTCCAGATAAATGCAATTGAGCAGAAAACAAGTTGTACTGCTCCTCAAGAACACCAGCTGACCTCTGACCTGAACACACATTTATATACATGGATGTGCACCCACGAGTGTACATACACACACACACACACTCCAAATGGTTCTGATTGACATCTCAGAGCCATATCAGAGATAGGTGGGAGAGAGGCTGGTTCAGAGGATAATGGCTTTACTTGGGTGAGTGAATGAGCTGGGGCCGACCACAGAATTTCTGCTTCCTGTTCTCTCCACTACAGGGAAATATAACTCTGTCCACATCTTCAAGCCATTCTGCCCAGGGGCGTGGCCCTACCTTGTATGCTCCTGCGTGGCTGGGTCCTTCTGGGTCTCTTCTGGAGACCCCTGCCTGCTCCAAGGCCTCTTCTATGGAGAAGCTGCAGTCCATGATGAAGGCCACCATGTCCTTCAGCTGCTCTGAGTACTCCTCCAGTGAGTCCAGGATGCCTGTGCAGGTGCCAAACTCATACTTCTGAAACTGTGGACAGATGGTCCTGAGGACACAAAGCAGTGCTCACAGGCCCCTGGTTCTTAGTTTGGTCCCCCAGTGATGTGCTTTCTAGCAGGGCAGTGGAAAGATTATCAGATGGCGGCATGTCAAGAACTCTCTTTACACTAGGGTACCAAACCAAAGCTATGGAATCAACATGCACAGAACATAGCCTGTAGGTCCCACCCCATTCAACTTCCTGAAGCTCAACATGAGATCAGTCAGCCCCACAAGAACAAACTATTGATGAACTTTCTGCCATGGGGGGATGCTGGCAGACCCAGACAGGGTGGTGGCCTCAAGGAGCCTCTCAGAGGTCACAGGGTAAGGTCTCCTGTCTCCATAGAGGAGCTCTCCTGTGGGGCTGATGACCTCACGTGGTACAAGTCTCATCTCCTGCCCCAAATCATTTGCTGAGTCCTTCCTCCTTTGCAGTCATGTGCCAGGGGATGGGGTAGCGATGGCCAGGACATGAATCCATTTTCAGGCACCTGCTACATGTAGCAGCAAGTGTTTGGACAGTGGAGAAACAGAGACAATGAGAAGTCTTCCTCTTCTACTGCTATACTTTGAGTCTCCAGTGACCCGTAGAGGCCCATGGACTGAATGCATGATCCCAGCCTGTGGTGGCGATGGCAACATATGGACCTTTAGGAGGTGGAGACTAGTGAGAGGAAGTTAGGTCATTGGGGACAGCCCCTTGAAGAAGAGGATGTGACTTTTGTCTCTGTTTCATGAGCAGCTTTGCTCCACTCCATGTCCTCCAGAAAATAGCCAGTTGACCATGGACTGAAACCTCCAAAACACCAAACCAAACAAACCTTTCCATCTTTAAGATGCTTGTCTTGGGTATTTTCTCATAGTGTTGTTGGAAAGCTAACAACCCACTAAGGGGGAGGCATAAATAGGAGTTTACAAGTTGTCTAAGGAAGAAACACATATAGGCAGAGGTCACAGAATGTGCTGAGTGTGGAGGTACTGAGTTACTCCAAGCTGGTAATGCAGAAAGTACCAGCTCCAGCCCTCTCACCCTGGGGTCTACATAATGACAACAGGAAACCGCCTTTCTGTCTGCGAAGAGAGCTGGAGGTGTCCTGAGCATCAGGAAGAGCTGAGCTGGGGCTGGGTCACCACTAATCTTGAGATAGGGCTAAGGCACAGGCCACAGGCAAGCCTTGGAGACTTTTAAAAAGCAGGGTCATGTGATCAGATGTAGCCATAGAAAAGGCCACTTTTGTGGGTGAGTAGAAGAAGATGGGCATGGAGGGAGGAGAGAGTGGCAGGAAGACATGGAGAGTTACAGTGTCTTATAGTCGAGGTCAGAGAAGATAGGAGTTGCAGTTAGCTTTGCAAAGGAAGCTAGGGGCATAGTGGAGAGGCACAGAAGCTGGGTTTCCAGGGAACCTGTGAGGTTTGTTACACTGCACTCACTTCTTATGTGCGGGAATACATCTAGTTTCCTCAGTGGATGCCTGACACTAGCTAGCTCCAACCCGTATATGTATTATGTCCCCCTATATATCTATACCTGGTGTTTACTTTATAAATCAGAGATACACAGTAATTACAATGATATACTGTAATGAAAGTTATTTAAAGCATTGAGTTATTTAATTCCTTAAAATTTCCCATGCGATATTTTTAGACATCAGTCACTCGCGGGTAACTGAAACTGTGGAGCATGAGCTAGATGTCTGCTGCCTAAGAGTCTGGGCAAACATGCACAGGAGGAACGGTATTTTCCTGGGGGGGCTAGTGTGACACGAGCATTGATCTTTTCTTCTTAATCCTGTGCAAGGGTTTTTCAGTAGGAATGATAAAGTGACAGGTGGCAGTGACCGTCATGGTTAATTTTAATTGTCAATTTGACACTGTCTAGAATCATGTGGGAAGAGAGTCTCTAGATGGGCTGGAGAGATGGCTCAGTGGTTAAGAGCCCTGGCTGTTCTTCCGGAGGACCTGGGTTCAATTCCCAGCACCCACAGGGTGGCTCATAACCATCTATAATGGGATCTGATTCCCTCCTCTGTTATGCAGGCATACATGCAAATACAGCACTCACATACATAAAATAAATAAATCTATAAAAAGGGATATCTTTGGGAATTATATTGATTGATTGAAGTGGGTGGGTGGGAGCATTCCCAAGGCAAGGAGATCCTGAACTATGCAGGAGTGCAGAGAGCAAGAGCGCTAAACACTGGCACGCATGCGTTGATGAATTGCTCTTAAGCCAGGTGTGGTGGCGCACACCTTTAGTCCCAGCACTCAGGAGGTAGAAGCAGACAGATCTCTATGAGTTCAAGGCCAGCCTGGTCTACACAGCTAGCTTTAAGCTAACTAAGGGTACATAGTGAGATCCTATCCTCCATTCCCCCTCAAAATTACTGTTCTCTTCTCTTGACTATAGATATAGTGTGACTGGCTCCTTCAAGCTCCTGCCACTATGATTTCCCTGGTAACTCTGAGCTAGAATAGACCCCTTTCCCTTCACTGCTTCTATTAGGGTATTTAATCATGACAATAGGAAATGAAATCAAGGCATTGCTCACAGGATTTCTCCAGGCCTGGAACAGACACGGGGGCACATGCAGGGTTGGGGGAGAGGGTATGAGGTAGATAGGGCAGCTTGCTCCTGATTAGTGGTCACTTAGAAGTTCCATGCCAGGATCTGTGCTGTCCCCAAGGCTGGATCAAAATGTACCCGGCTACGACATCTTCCCTTGCTAAAAACTACTGTAGCACAGGCTTCTTACCTTACATCTGGAACAGTGCTCAGGTGAGGCAGTGTCTTCCCCAGCTCACTTCGGTCCAGCAGGGGTAGATGACCACAGTTGGCCTGGCAGAAGCTTTCAAAGGATGGTGCCAGTGAACTGGGCAGGACCACCACACTAGCTGGTTGGAGTCCTGGGTTGAGTGGGAGATAGAACAAAGGCACACTTGGTTGCTGCTTCCAGACCCTTGTTAATTCTACTTTTGATTGACATGTTTCAGATGCACAGAAAAGTGTACTTAAATATACAGCATAGCTGTGTAAGGTGGAGGAGCACACCTACCTATAATCTTAGCACTCAGGAGGCTGAGGCAGGAGATCACAAGCTTGAGGTCAGCCTGGGCTACATAGTGAGACCCTGTCTCAACAAACAAACCAGAATGTAGGGGTTAGATAAATTAGATTTAGAAAATGTATAGGAGTTTCTGATACTGTCTCTTAATTCGGGGCCTGAAGAGCATTATCAGCATGAAGTCAGGAAAAAACAGGAAAGACTTAATAGACTGAAAAACAAGGTTGAAGTCAGGAAAAACAGTAAAGACTCAATAGACTTGAAACAAAGTATCTGGCCTGACATTGTTTTCAGCTGCTAAGTGGGCGGAGCCCAAATTAAGCTGAAACAGAGTTCCTCCTATTTGAGGAGAGTGCGTGGAGCCCAGAAGAGAAGAGGGCCCTGATGCTAGAGAGCTCCAAGAGTCCTGCTGAAAAAACGGCTGGCCATTGATGGCCAGCTCTCTCCCTGAAGCAGAAAGAAGCCGGTGAGCAAAGAAAGCCTGAGCAAGACACCAAAAGGCCAAGGACTGGACCCTGTGGCTCAGCTTTTGCCTAGAGGGGTTTGATCTGTCCAAACAGTGGCCTAAAGGAAACGGTGCCTGGCTTTAAGGACTGAGGCAGAGCAGCTGAGTTCCTGATTCAAAAGAAGTAAGTTGGCCTGCAGACGGCTGGGGTCTCCCACAGAGAAGAAAGCATGAAGCCTTATTTAAGGTGAGACTGCAATAACCAACGACCCTGACGAACCTGCATCTGAGAGATCCAGAAGAAGGACTGCTAAGTGTGTTAAAGAATCTACAACAAAGACTGTGTTCCTGACGACTGAGGACCTGCCCCAGAGACTGTATCATTCTAAAAGGTTATGAAAGTAGTTGTTATGATTATCAATAGGTTTAGTGGATAGGTTAAAGGGGTTGTAGGATTTTATAGGATTAATAGTTGAGAAATTGTTGGTGTTTGTTATAAGTGAATTTAGTAATAAATAAATAAGTGTTAAATAATAATTTAAAAGTTCGGTTACACCAGAAGTATACAGTTTAGTACTTTTTACAGAATAAACACACTCACCTAGCAGGCACTCAGATTGAGAGGCAGCGTGGTTAGCTCCTTGGAGTCGATACCCTGGCTCCCCATCCATAGTACCACTATCCTAACTTCTAACCCACACGGGACCCATTACTGAATAGAACCACACACCATTTATTTTCAAAGTCCTAATTCTTCATCTGGGGACTGACCCATATCATTGCATTTAGTGGTGGTCTGCTCATGTGCTATGATGTGTGGTATATTCACATAATGAGAACTGACCCGTCGACTGGCAAGGGACTTTAAACTTGGGTTATTGCAAATGAATGGCAGCTCGGTGAGCATTATAGAGTGCGCATTTGGGGAGTGTAAGTGGCTCTCCCATGTGACATGCACCAGGGCTTATAGTAGAAAAGCCCAGTCAGCTTTACTGGACATTGCCCAGCAACTTCCTTTGAGGTTCTACGGATTGGCACAGCCACAGATGGTGGGCATCGCTGGTACTTGGTGCTTCATGTCTTTTCATCACTGGTACTTGGTGCTGCATGTCTTTTCATTTCTGCAGTCCTGGCAGTTGTGTCATGAGGTAGCACTCTGGCTACAATATGCTGTGCTGGTTTCTTGTCTCACTGGGTGACAAAAGCACCTTAGGGAGGAAGGAAGGACTTATTTTTGGTTCACAGTTGCTCTCTCTCTCTCTCTTTTCTCTTGTCTCTAAAACTGGTAGAATGACTCAACGAGTTATATTTGCATAGTAATAATGGTTGTCTCCAGGTGACCACTGATAGTGATGTTGATGCTCTCCTAAGACTGTTGTGTTCGGGCAGGTCCCTAGAAGCCCATGAGCTGGAACTTTGGTTCCTCTATGTGTCAGTGGGAGGTGGAGCCTAATGGGAAGGTTTTGGGGCATGGCTGCAACCCTCATCAGTGGGTTAATACCTTCTCATGTGAGTTTTTATTCTCAGGAGACTGGATTAAGTACCACAAAAGCAGCTGTTTCAAAGCACTGTATCCACTGGGTCATGGGCTCCGGGCCTTTGTATGATGAGTCCAAGACTTCCTCAGAGAAAAGGGGTGAAGTAGAAATCTTCGGGTGAACCTGAGGACCAGCAAGTGGTGAACTAGTGCTGGCCCTAATCTCAAAACCCACAGTGTCTGCCAAGGTCACCACAGGCCTTCCGAGGGAGGATGCCTCAGGCAAGGGGGGGATGCTGCTGCACTTCTCAAGCAGGCTCAGCCTGCCTCCATAGTGACCTGAGTCACTGCTGTGAGGTGGACAGGAAATAGCCAGCTTAAAGGCCTCCCTCATCTCTCCTCTGCCTCTTCCCTCCAATGCCTATTGTGAGGACAAATTGGATTTTTAATACAGTAAATCAGGGAGGCATTAGGGATACAAAGCTTCTTTGTTTCGTTTTTAAATTAAATGCACTTCAGGAGCTGAGTTTAGGTTTTGTTCATCTCCACTGAGAGAGATGAATAGAAAAGTCCTAAGTTGTCCCCATTAGCAACACAATATGGAATGGTTGCCTTGAAGTCTCTCTTGGGAGGGCAGCACCAAGTACCAGCGATGCCCATCATGTGTCGCTGTGCCAATCCGTTGAACCACAAAGGAAGTTGCTGGGCAATGTCCAGTAAAGCTGACTGGGCTTTACTACTGTAAGCCCTGGTGCATGTCATATGGGAGACCAAACCTCTCAGGGTGAGGTATCTCACAGCCCAGGGCGATTCATGCATCCCTAGTGCTTTTGGGTTCCATTTAAGGTCATGACACTTCCTCTTTGTGGGGAGACACTCAGTGATTTATTCTGAGTCTTTTAACCAAAAATCAATTTTTTTAACAAGAAGAAGACGGGGGGGGGGGTGTGGAAGCCCTTTAGAGCTTTAAATTGGATTTAAAGCCTTTAAAACTCAGCTCTAGGCTTGATTTTCCGGCTTTGGGGACATGTGCATTCTCCTGGTGGATCATTCAACAGCACTGGTTGGCTTGGAAGGACCTTAACATTCTAAGGGGTCCTCCAGAAGTGTCCTGCAGAGGAGCCTATCCCTATTTTGATCTTGGAAACAAGCCTGGGAAGGTCACAGTTTATTAACAGTGTGCCTCTAGTGAAGAGCACAGCTGGAAATCACACTCTGTCTACCCTGGAAGCTCAAGGCCTGGCATGCTCAGACCCACAGCCTCCTTGAGGTCCCAGGAGGTCACTGTTTGGGATGAAACTCATGTTTGCTGACTGTGTACAATGGCTTTGATAGACCTTGGGAATCTTCTATACAAATGCTGCTTCTTGCCATTCACACATTAATGGACCATCTTCATGGACTCCAGCCTTGGCCATGTGACTTGTTTTGGCTGAGAGGCCGTTTAGTCTGTGGTGTGAACAGTTTTGAGCCATGGCCTGCATATGCACCTTCATGGACTGCTTTCTCCTGAAGTCCTGAGCTACTGCAGAGAGAAGTTTGGCACCATGTCGCAGTATTCTTCTTTGTCTTTCTGTTGCTGTGATAAACACTATGACCAAAAGCAACTTGAGGAGAAAAGGTTTAATTTGGCTTACACTTCAGGGTTACAATTTAGGGGAAGTCAGGGCAGGAACCCAAGTAAGAACTGAAGCAGAAACTGTGGGGGAGTGTCAGTTACTCACTTACTCACTACCTAGCTCCTGCTCAGCTAGCTTTCTTATACAGCTCAGACCCACCTACCTAGGAATGGAGCTGCCCACAGTGGGCTGGGACCTCTTAAATCAATTAGTAATCAAGAAAATACTCCCATAGACATGGCCACAGGCAAATCTGACTGAGGAAATTACTCAATTAAAGTTCCCTCTTCCCAGATGACTCTTGAGAGAGGCTCCCCAGAAAAAAATTTTAGGCTCTCTGTCACCCGAGAATATGAGGGAGAAGACATCTTGAATGGTCGCGTCCCACAGTGCAAGTAGAGGAACTACTCCGCCAAGCCCAGCTCAGTTGTAGACTTGTAAAAATTATGGTCCTATATGACAGAATATTTTTATATTTCACACTTATATTTATTAATACTTATCAACCACCTATAAAATACCTAAATCCTATAGCCTAAACCCTATAATCTATTATCAACAATCTATCTAAAAAAACCCCAATATCTATCTAAAAACACTGTAATACTTATCTAAAAACATTTAACTAACACTATTTTAACTTTCTTAAAGGATATTAATATTATTAGTGTAGGTCCATGTAGGGTGACTTGGTTTACGGCAGTCCCATAAGGTACTATCTTTTAAACTTAAAGTCTGTTGGCTTGGTTTACAGCAGTCCCAGGAGCAGTATCTTTTAATCTTAAAGTCTGTTGGGCCTTACTTTGCCAGTTTGTAAGGCCAATTTATTACCACCATCAAATTGTGGTCGGTTTATAAAGTCCGTCTGTTCCAGATGCCAAGCTGAGGCCGGCTTTTCAAAGCTCACAGTTGGAAACCCTCCAAGCCGCTCCAGAACTTCACTCACCACTTTGCTCTTTTTTGGTGTTTTGGGGCACCAAGGAAGATGTCTTGAAAGACTCTCAGCCGGTTTTATATAAATTTGGTTAATGGCATACCTTGCTGAGTGCCTTCCCAACAACAGTTTCAGTTGGTGGGGGCAGAAGCAAGAGGCTGACCACATGGAGTCTTGGTTTATAAATCTTATCTCTCGATCCTCAGCGGAGGGTCCAAAGTTTCTCAAGATCTCCCAGCAGTCCCGTTGCCATGATAACCGACCCGGTGTCTGCACAGCTTTCGTGGTTTATTAGCCACGCCCTTTAACAGGGCAGTCCGAGTTTTCATCTCACCAACCTCAAAGGACGCCATCCAAGCATCTATGGCCTACTACTTTCACTAAAAAGGCCTAACTTCTACCTCAGTCCTAAGCCATTACTCCTTGGGCAGCCATTTACCCACAAATGCCAATAGCTGCCTGACAAAGCAATATGACAAAGAGGAACTCTTTGCTTTAAGCATATTGAGCACACTGTTGGTTTTCCTTAGGTGCTTGCACCATGACCAGAGAAATCTATAGACTATTTTGTTTTATTATTTTGTGATGCTAGGGATAGAACCCAGGGCCTTCAGCATAGTAGGCAATTTCTCTACTATTGAGCTACACCCCGTCAATGACATACCTGGTTGCGTGTGCGTGCGTGCGTGCGTGCGTGCGTGCGTGCGTGCGTGCGTGCGTGCGTGTGTGTGTGTGTGTGTGTTTCCTTCAGGAATTTTTGGAGTACTGGGTGTCAGTGAGACAGTGTAAACACGGGTACTAGACAGAAAGTAAGGCCATCCAAGGGTAAAGAAACTTGATCTGGATCAAGATCAGCTTAGAAGACACTGGCTTGTGGCACCTCCCCCAGGAATGATGCCCTTCTCTAACTCTTTTTTTAAGTTTTTTTTTTTTTTTTTTTTTTGCGATAGGGTCTCACTAAATAGTTCAGGCCGGTCTGGAACTATGTAGCCAAGGGTGGTTTTAAACTCTCAGCAAGTGGTTTCTTCCCACCTCAGTATCCAAAATTCTGGGATTACAAGCATCATCCACCATGCCTAATATGAAAAATTCCTTTTATGATCTGAGTTTTTGGGAAGTTTTCTATATGGAGTTGGTTAAGCAAGCAAGAACTGGATGGCTCTCAACCCCTTCATGAGGTTTTTACAACTCAAATCTAGTCCAAACTGGTAGATCATTCTGGGAAATGATTAGAAATAGTGATTAGAGCTAACATCCTGTCATTCTTTTTTTTTCCTGCCAGACAGGATATGTGTGTGCATGTGTACATACACAGATACATCATATATATTACATATATATTACACCTGTAATCTCAGCACTAAGGAGGTGCAGCCAGAGGATCAGGAGTTCAAGGTCATCTTCAGTTACAAAATGAGCCTGAATTCAGCCTGGGCTAGCTACTTGAGACCCTGTCTCAATAAAAACCAACCAACCAAACACTCAGACAGACGTCTATTCCTACTTACCTTCAGTCATACTGGATGTGTTTCTGATGTATGCTGCCTTTGGTAGACTCCTTATGACAGAGGGAAGATGGGACCTCAAGAGAAGTGAGAAGGGCATCATACCACCCCAGAATGAGCTTCAGGGAACCTGCACAATGGAGGAAGGTAGAGATTAGAAGGGGTTTCCCTATAGGCACAGAGCTGGTGTTAGATTATATGCCCTGGACTATCTACAGCCAAGTACTTTTTGGAGGAAGATGTACAAATAAATAATTAAATTACTACCAGTATTTATATTATAGTTAATGAGTTGGTGGTGTTAATCCTTAACCCACCATTATAAATGATCACACAGACACTTGATGAATTTTAACAAACAGTAGCCTGGACTGTGCAATCTTGGCCCAGCTAAGCTAGTTTATAATTCTATTCCCCAAATAAAATCCTATTATATACATATGTCCCCTTGGGCTGTTATTCTCCATGCCATACTGATATCCCAGGTCATCTGGAATGATGTTCCTCCATCTCTAACCCATGGCATGTCTTTTCTATCCTCTTACCTGGCTTCTTCTTCCCATCATCCTCTCTGCTCCCAAAGTCCACCAACCTTTGCCCCACCTACCTCTCTCTGCCCAATCACAGGTCTCAGCATTTATTCAACCAGTTAATTCCAAATTAGGAAGAGCAAGGTTCACAAAACAAAGGGTAGCAACCAGATTCTGGGGTCAGTAATTAGCAACAAAATATAAGCAGCTTTCAGATTACCCCAAAAATTACCTCTTTTTATCTAGTAAAAAGGCTATTTTTAAAAAAAATTATATACAGTAAGAACCAATATGAAACACTCAGGAAAACCATATACAAAAGTTACATACATAATGTTTAGCCTATTTGTATCAGGCAACCTTGAAAAAAAATCATCCATCTTATCTTGTTGAGTCTAAATTTCTAAACCTCAATCATTTTCTATCATATCTTGTATTTATCAGTCTAAAAACATCTCCTAGATACTAAACAACTAAGCTTAATTGAAATTTTATATCTATTATGTTTTTGACCCCAAAAAGAGACTTAAGAAGGGATAATAATACATACGAACACATATATCACATATGAACTTTAAAATTTATTTTAAAAAATAGAAATGGTCTTATGCCTACAAAGAAGTCTCATAAGTCAACTTCTTATGTGTCACTAGTGTCCAGATGGGTCAGACGCTATAGCAGCACTGGCCTCTGCCCATATCCTTTATATCCATATACCATGTGCCTGGCATAAGAACATAACAGCAAGTGTTTGCTGAATGTCTGGCTGATTGCAGAGTGGAAGAAAGCATGGCTCCAGAGCAGTGCTATAGAGAGGAATTTAGATAAGCCTGATTTTTCACATCCCTTTCTTTCAAAAGAGACATGTTGAATGAGATTCAAAGCCACCAATTTGTGTTTTCAACTCTAGACAATCTCTTAGGTAGAAAACCATGTAAGCTTCAGGTCTAATTTAGGAAAGACTTGAGCTTGTATAGAATTCCAAACAAATAGAAGAACAAGATTGCTCTAGGAAGAAGAGAGACGCATTTAAAACCAACTTGAGTGCTTTGATTTAATAGCTGCAGACAGGACACAGAGGAGAGAACAGTTAGTCCTAGCTGGGGTGGAAAGCCCAGGGGTCAGGTGAGGTTGAATTCCAGGCCCCAGTGGAAGGCAAAGCTGAGGCCTAAGGCAGCTGCTCTGGCAGGTTGAACTAGCGCTTGCTCCTTAGGCTGGCAAGCCTGACTCCAAGCCTAGAAGCTAGTTAGCAGCTAAGGACTGAGAGGTCTGTTGTTCCCAGAATCACTGCAGGGGACTTGGCACCTACATCTGGAGCTCAGTAAAGGCCAAAGACAGAACTTTTCTGCCATATGGGAGATGGTAGTTAGAGCCTCTGGTCTCAGCTCCATGTGTACCTAGAGGATGAAAGACTGTGTATCAAACCCACTCATGTGAGATATCCATGACACCTGACAGCAAGTGAAGCTGTGTTAGAAATCAGTTATAACTTTAGTCTAGCTCCTGAGGGATGTTGCCTTCCTTCCCTTTATTTATCTATTGTGCTAATAGAAATATAAGGGGATAAGCCAGGTGGTGGTGGCACATGCCTTTAATCCCAGCACTCGGGAGGTAGAGGTAGGCTAATCTCTGTAAGTTCGAGGCCAGACTGGTCTACAGAATGAGTTCCAGGATAGCTAGGGCTATACCGAGAAACCCTGTCTAGAAAACAAACAAACAAACAAACAAACAAATAAGTAAATAAAGTGGATCCTCAACTGATTTCCCAACCCAGAGATAAATATTGGTAGGTAGAAACCTGTCCCTTGGAATGCATGTTCAGCAGGAAGGAAAAAAGCAGCACCCTATCTAGCATCTAACTTCCTATCTTATGGCTTATTCCCTGAACAGAGGTTAAAAAGCCAGAGACTGACCACTCATAACAAATGATAGCAGCTGTCAACATCTCTGGGCACCCACTATGTGCCAGGTACCATCTATTGACTATTTACAATAGCCCTCAAAGAAAGGCTAAGTTCTTTGTAGATAAGGAAGAAGAGGCTAAGGGAGGTCTAAGAAGTTACATAAAGTCCCATAATTAATGGGCAGAGACCAAATCCAAACCTGATTTAAGTCTATGAGTGATTAGTAACTACCTAGCCACATCTGTGTATTTACATATCTGTGTAATCATCCATCCATTGTCCACCCATCATTAATCCATATATCTATCCCTCAGACCATCCATCCATCATCCATCTATCATCAACCCATCTATCTATCCATCATCCATCCATCAACCATCCATCTATCTATCTATCCATCAACCCACCCATCATCATCCATCATCAATCCATCTATCCATCATCATCATCCATCCATCCATCACCTATCCATCTTCCATTCATCTATCTATCCATCAATCCACCCATCATCATCCATCATCCATCATCAATCCATCTATCCATCATCATCAGCCATCCATCCATCACCTATCCATCATCCATTCATCTATCTATCCATCAATCTACCCATCATCATCATCATCCATCCATCATCTACCCATCATCCATCCATTATCCATTCATTCATCTATCTATCATTATCCATTCATGGTGCTAAGAATCAGCATATCTTAGCAATAGCACAGACCATTCCTTATTAATCACACCATGATTGTAGAGCCAGAACCCGTATGTTTCTTTGAGGACTGAATAATGAACAGCCTTCTATTTTCCATCATGACCTCTGGTGCACCCACTGCTGGGTGGCCCAGGTATCTCCTTCCTCAGTATCTTCCTCTAGAAGAGAGAGGAGACAAGATTCGAATGGTGAGTCAGGCTGAATTCCAAGAAGTCACTTTCCTACCAAGAACTCTCTCTTTTCTTTTTAGAGAAGAACAAACTATCAAATCCACAAATATTATTCTTTAGCATCAAAGATGCCAATAATGGGCCCAAAGACAATCGTCCTCTCAGCAGGGTCTGACACACACACACAAACTCTAGAGTGAAAATATCTGGCCCACCCCTATGGTAGATGACTGAAATTTCACCTTCAAAGAGCCACTTCTTTGCTTTATTCAAGTAATTCAATTTTAGGAATGTATCCTAAGATATTTTCAAATAGTGAATACAATCCCAGAGAACATGGCAGTACTGTTTGTCACATAAATAATTTAGAAACAGCTAAGTCAAAGCTACCTGAACACCACCAGGATCAGTTATATTAAAGATTATATGTGTGGTATTTGGCTTAGTCTTTTTTCTGTTATAACAAAATACCTGAAACTGAGTACTTTATTAAAAAATATATAATGTTAGTAGTCAGGCATTATGGCACATGTCTTTAGTCCCAGCATTTAGGAGGCTGAGGCAGGAGGATTGCCAATTCAAGGCTGGACTGGCTTACATAATGAGTTTGAGGCAAGTCTTGGCTATTTACCCAGATCTTCTTCTTCTTCTCTCTCTCTCTCTCTCTCTCTCTCTCTCTCTCTCTAGAAGAAAAGGAAGAGGAGGAGGAAGAAGAAGAAGAAGAAGAAGAAGAGGAGGAGGAGGAGGAGGAGGAGGAGGAGGAGGAGGAGGAGGAGGAGGAGAAGAAGAAGAAGAAGAAGAAGAAGAAGAAGAAGAGAAATCTAATGAAAATGAAATCTAAGCTTATTTGACTGAAAGCCCAGGACCCTTCGATGGCATCTGCTGAGGACTTTCCTGGTGCACTCTGACAACACAGAGGGTTATCATGGGTGGGGCACAGGGCATCATATTGTGAGACACAGAAAGTTTGCTAGCTCAGGTTTCTCTTCCTTTTCTTATGAAGCCACTAATGCTACCATGGTGGCCTAATTACCTCAGGAAGATCCCATCTTAAAATACCATTAAAATACAGTCTGAGGGGGGCTGAGGGGGAGGAGGGTGGAAGGGTGGGACTGGAGGGGGGAGTAGGGAGGGGATTGTGATTGAGATGTAACTTGAAGAAATAAAAAATAAATTATTAAAAAAAATACAGTCTGAGGGACTAAGTTTTCAGTTTGTCAGCTTTGGAGGTAAGGTAGTTTCACTTTGTTGCTTGTGATAAAATACCCTGACAAGAGGAAAGGTGGAAAAGGGTGTATTTTTTGTAAAGAAGCCCCTTGGAGGGGGCTTCTGAAACCTGGAAGCACCCTGGAAACCACGAAGCACCCTGGAAACCACATCCACAGTCAAGAGCAGAGAGAAATGAAGTATCCAGCTAGTTTTCTTCACCTACAAAATTTGGGGCCCAGCCTAGAGAATTGTTCCATCCACAGTGAGCTGAATTAAGGATCAGGGCAACCCACACAGACATGTCCACAGGGCAATGTGATCTAGATAATCACCCCACTGAGACTCTTCCCAGTTGATTCCAAGAAAATTGACAAAAATAACCAGCAGTCAGGTGTGGTGGCACTTGCCTTTAATCCCAGGACTGGGAAGCAGAGAAAAGCAGATTTCTATGTCTGAGACAAGCCTAGTCTGCAGTGAGAGTTACAGGACAGCCAAGGCTACACAGGGAAACCCTGTCTCCAAAACTCTTAAAAAAAAATAAAACCAAGAAACAAAAAAAATTAACCAGCATAGGGCACACTTCAAACCATATCCAGACCAGGAAATGTCAGATCACTTAACTATTTTTTAAATGAGCTCTCTTTTAAAATTCGTTTACATTTTATTGATTTGTTTGTTTGTGTTCTCGCACACATGCACATGGACTGACCTCAGATTGTTGGGCGTGGCAGAAAACATCCTTAGCTACTGAGCCATCTCACCAGTCCTAAAATGAGGTATCTTTCTGTGCCTCTTCTAAAACAATTTCTCCAACATTTGAAAGAAACAAGACTAGAGACTCTTTATGTATAAGTACACCACCTGTATTCAAATCCATATAGACTAACTCAGGAGAATGGACGTGGAGGTGATGGGGGGAAGGGGCGGAAAGAGGGAGTCCTACATGTGGAGAGGGTGTCTTGTGTTTCCATGCATCCATAGGTCTGTCCTGGCCTCTGTCCACTCTTAATCCTCCCTCCTCAGCCAACTCCAGGGAGCCAGAGTCATTCAGGAATGCCTTTCTGAGTCATCCAAAAGTTTCACTCCACCAGAAATCCAGATCTTCTCTTACTCCAACTCTCACCCCTGTGCTTGCTGGGTGAGATAGTTCCACTGTTCTCTCAGAGAGCATGCCCCTCCTCTCTATCTCTGTGCCAGTTGAGGGGTGCTGAGAACACTGAGGAAGGGACCAAAGAGGTGACTGTCTTAGTGTTCTATTGCTGTGAAGAGACACCACGATCCTGGCAACTCTTATAAGATAAAACATTTAATTGGAGCTTGCTTATGGTGTCAGAGGTTTGGTCCATTTTCATGATGGCAGGGAGCAAGGCAGTATGCAAGCAGATATGGTGTTGGAGAAATAGCTGAGAGTTCTACATCTGGACCCGCAGGAAGCAGGAAGAGAGAGACCCTGGGCTTGGAGTGGGCTTCTGAAACCTGGAAACCCCCTCCCCCAGTGACACATTTCCTCCAAAAATGCCATACCTCCTAATCCTTTCAAATAGTGCCACTCCCTGGTAACAGTATATTCAACACATATTCTATGAGCCTGTGGAGGCCATTCTTATTCAAGCCACCAAAGTGACCTAGCTCTGAAGTGGAGTGGGATGGAGAAATATTTATGACCCAATACTAAATTCTTTCTCATAAACTACACTCTATACTTATACAAATTGCACTAGTGTTTAAACATAGTATATCTACCCATCCATCCACCTATCCATCCATCGATATATCTATCCATCTGCTCACTTAAACACCCATCTGTTCTTTAGTCATACATACATACATGAAGTATCATGGTGCAAGCTGAGGGCAAGTTGGATTCTCAACCTAGCTATACACTTATGGGGGAAATCACTGACCTCTTTATATCTGTAGTCTCATCAGTACATAGGGATCACTAACACTATGAACCTTAGTTCTGAGCTATGCTCAGACCTAATGAGTTAGCATATGTGAAGTTCTTGGGTCACTTCGTGGCCTGGCTTCCATTTAGCCCTGCAGAAGCACTGCCTTCATTTGTTACTCTGTGTGCAGTATGCTGGAGATACTGTGGTAATACGACAGCCACAGCCCACACCCACAGGGATTTACCAGCCCAAGAGACAGACATTAAACACATAATTACCATCATCCTTGTCTCCAGTGGTGAGGAAAAGAGTAAATAGTTAGCTGAAATATAATGTGCTTAGCATTCCTAGGCTACATGGACTAGGGCTGGAAAGGAGCTGAGTCCAAAAGGATGAGTAGGGGGTTCCTTGTGTAAAGATGAAAGGCCTCTTCAGCCTGTGGACAGAAGGGTCAGCAGCAGGGAAGCTCCAATTTTCTGTGTCTCTGTAAGTGACAAAGGTAGGGGTTGGAAAGAGAAGGGGCGCCAGTACCTAACACACAGGAAGCACTCAGTTTGTGCCTCCTGTCTAGAAGGATGGGTACAGAAAGAATCATTCACTAGGACCCCTAAGAGAGGCAGGAGGGAGGACATGGGGCTGAGAATCCCAAGGCAGCACATGTTTCACAGAGAAACCAGTGGTTCACAGAGCTCAAGGACTATAAAGTGCAGAAAGCCTTCACTGGGACATAGCAAGCTCTTTTCCCACAACACCCCATCATGCTATGTCAGCAGCAAACACAGGGGACCTTTATATTAATGTTGGACTACCTCTGGGACCTTGAAGGGCACACAAAAAACTACAGTCCATTTACTGGATGCTCCTAGTCTAGCCTAGAGGGCTTGTTTACAAGAACTAAGACTTTATAGGGTTACAAAACTCCATTTCTGGTCTCCATAGCTGTCCCCTGAATCAGTTCCCCAGAGTCCCTCCACGTGACAACAGGAGAACAGAACGAGTAGGTGTTTAGACCTTGTCTCTACTCATTAATTTCTGTGGTGGGAGTTGCTCAGTGTTTGCCAAGTGAGTTGCTGGTGGTAGCCTAAATACAACTGCAAATTTGCAAAATAAAGGTTTCTGTAAGGAAGAAGGCATCCTAACTGTACAAACATTTCATTAAAAATGTCATGACAATAACAGAGACAAAGGACTGGAGAAAGTCTGGCTGTCATAATTAGCATTTGTTTATTTAATAGGTCATATGTGAGCGCTCCCAATATGAAAAGAACTGTTAACAAATATTTTCCATCAAGACAAACAGTGGCTCCTTTACCTTCCCTTTGATAAAAGATTCAGTCCTGAAGCCTTTAGATGGAGCGGAGAGAGGTAGGAGGCAAAGGTCGGATGTTGGGGACAGGAAGTCATGGTGACCCAAAGCAGGATGTCAGAGTCCAAGTAGGATGAGGTGGCCAGTCTTGGGAAGATGGCCTGGGCTGCTGTGTCTCAGCTCCACGAGGGTGAGAGTATGTCTCTGTGGTGGTGGTGGTGGTGGGGCGTTGGCCAGACCTGCCCTGTAGGGGTGAGGGTCCAAGCAAACTGAGTGAGTAGCTGTATGGAGAAGGAGGTGGTGGCCAGAGGAGGTTTTGGTTATATCTAAAAAGCCCACATGTTACAATTCTGAGAACCTGTTTCTCTCAGTGCCATGGGGAAGTACAACCTCGGAAAGAAAAAACTGTAACAAACCCTAAAGTTTCTGAATCCCATTGGGATGTACTCCTGCAAATAGTGGTTATCACTGCCTAGAATTAGCTGTTTGTTTTATGAAAAGGACTCATTTCTGTAGCTCTGGCTAGCTTGGAACTCACTATGTAGACCAGGCTGGCCTTGAACCCACAGAAATCTGCCTGCCTCTGCCTCTCAAGTCCTGGGATTAGATTAGTACTTGGCAGAACTAGTGTTTAAAGAATGCAGGTGTAGGGAGAGAGAAGGAGAGAGAGAGAGAATGAATGCATTCCCTAGCTCTGCTTGGAAGCAAGCAGTAGTACCTCAGGAAGAATGAGTACACCTAACGATGCCTGAATTTTGGACTTAGAACACCTTTTACTGTTAAATGAGTTGAGATTCCTTGGAGAAATTCATCCTGAGAAAGAACATCCTCTCCTAGGGGACCCAGGCTCAATGTCTGGCACTCGCATGGTGTTTCACAACAGTTTATAACTCCAGTTCCAGAGGATCTGACCCCTTCTCTGGCTCCCACAGGCACCAGGTACACATGCGGTGTACAGGCATGAAACAAAGTAGACATATAAAAATGACAAAATGTCCTTTTTGGACAGAAGTCTGTCTACAGTTGAAGCAAGGGGTTTTTCTTGCCAAGAGAACGGCTTGGCTTACCACCAATTCAATCATCTCCCACTGGAGATTCTTCGATGCTCATCTTCTACTTGGAGTAGAATAGGGGGTGCTGTCAGGAGCTGACATGTCTCGATATCAAAAAACAAAACTTGGAAGCAGATAAGTCGACAGCCTAGCTCTGCCAAGACAGGGTAGGTAAGTCCTTCATAA
>CAJQZJ010001511.1:6477684-6498906 GCA_907164525.1 Lophiomys imhausi | reverse complement strand
AAGAATGGGACACACACATGCACTCACACACCCACACACAAGAATGGTACACACACATGCACTCACACACTCACACACAACAATGGGACACACACATGCACTCACACACCCACACACAACAATGGGACACACATGTCCACTCACACATTCACAACAATGGGATACACACATGCACTTACACACACACTCACAGACAAGAATGGATGCACACATCTTCATCTCTTTCAGTTTAGAAACTCCTCCCACAGCCGGGCGGTGGTGGCGCACGCCTTTAATCCCAGCACTTGGGAGGCAGAGGCAGGCGGATCTTTGTGAGTTCAAGGCCAGCCTGGTCTACAAAGTGAGTCCAGGACAGCCAAGGATACACAGAGAAACCCTGTCTCAAAAAAACAAAACAAAACAAAACAAAAAAACAGTTCTTCATGTTGTAGTGACCTCCAAACACAAAATTATTGTAGCCGGGTGGTGGTGGCGCACGCCTTTAATCCCAGCACTTGGGAGGCAGAGGCAGGCGGATCTTTGTGAGTTCGAGGCCAGCCTGGTCTACAAAGCGAGTCCAGGACAGCCAAGGATACACAGAGAAACCCTGTCTCAAAAAAACAAAAAAAAAAGAAACTCCTCCCATGTTTAGATAAGATGAATATGGACTAAAATCCAAGATCCAGATGTGCTATCACCATTATGGACCTTGGACAGATTATTCAATCTTTCTGGACCTCAACTTTATCAGCTGAGTGAAGGGCATCCAAGCCTTGTGAGGAGCAGGCTGCACTCTGTCCTGAGCTGTTGAAGAACAGAGATCTCCTGTCACTGCTCTTAGTTCCTCCATTTTGTGTAAAGCATCAATTCCTTCTGGTCTCTTCAATCCTGAAGGTAGGCACTAAGGAAGAATGACTTCTCATCTTATTTGCGGAAGTATACAATCACCATTTGTTCTGATCAGCCACGAGGTGCAACAGGATAAATAATTTATTTATACTAATAAAAAGTTATGATCAGCCGGGCGGTGGTGGCGCACGCCTTTAATCCCAGCACTTGGGAGGCAGAGGCAGGCGGATCTTTGCGAGTTCGAGGCCAGCCTGGTCTACAAAGCGAGTCCAGGACAGCCAGAGCTGTTAAACAGAGAAACCCTGTCTCGAAAAACCAAAAAAAAAAAAAAAAAAAAAAAGTTATGATCTTTGAACTTATTGAACTCAATAAGGAGCATACAGTATCACATGATTATCAAGATCATTACAGTGGGGAGGGTTAGGAAGGTAACTCAGTTGGTAACATGCTTGCCTTGCAAACATGAAGCCCTGAGGTTGATCCCTGAAACACACATTTTAATCTGTTTTATTCCCAGAACTGGAAAGGTGAAGACAAGAGGATTCCCTGCGGCTCACCTGCCAGACATCCTAGTCTATTTGGAGAGTTTCAGTCCAGTGACGAATCTTGTCTCAAAAAAAAGGGGGACAGTGCCTGAGAAATGACACTTGAGATTGTCCTATGGCTTTCACTTCCATGTAGACACATACAGATATGCACACACACACACATACACACACGCACATTCAGAGGAATGACACTTGAGATTGTCCTATGGCTTTCACTTCCATGTATACACACACAGATATGCACACACACACATACAGAGGAATGACACTTGAGATTGTCGTATGGCTTTCACTTCCATGTATACACACACAGATATGCATGCACACACACATGCTCACACACACACAATCCATAACAGAAAAATCAGGTTTGTGAGCTTATCCAACACCTCAGATCAATGAATATACTCACCTGAAATGTCTAAAAGGAAGGGAATTTCACCAAGGCACACATTAATGAGTCATCAGACCACTTGGTGCATATGTCACAAGATCATCAAGTGACAAACCTGTGATCCGACATCTGGGCTTAAATTCAGTAATGGTTTTCCTCTTTAACACGGTTCATTCAGAAACTTCATGTCATCAGGGCCTTCATTCCCAGACAACTCTAAAAGTGAGCTCCTAGCTCCTTATATGGCCACCTTGACTAACTCAGCATTTGTTCCTGGCTTTCTTGCTCTGGCATGGCCCAGTTAAATACTGTGGATGCTTTCAATTTCTTTTTTTTTTTTTTTTTTTTTTTGGTTTTTCGAGACAGGGTTTCTCTGTTTAACAGCTCTGGCTGTCCTGGACTCGCTTTGTAGACCAGGCTGGCCTCGAACTTGCAAAGATCCGCCTGCCTCTGCCTCCCAAGTGCTGGGATTAAAGGCGTGCGCCACCACCGCCCGGCGATGCTTTCAATTTCTATATTACTAGAGTTGTTAAAGTCAAAGCCTGGGCCCAGGAAGCCCTAAAAAGCAAGGCTCAACCACCACTTGTATCCAGCAAGCCCCTTTCAGGTACAAGCTCCAGTGGATAGAGAGCAAGAAATCTACTACATTTTTATGCACTGATGTTCCTAGCAGAATCATTTACTATGGTCCAAAGACATACACAATCCAAATGCTTACTGACGGACAACAAGTAAACAAATTACATATAAGCTTATAATGCAATACTATTTAGCCTCTAAAAGGAATGAAATTCTTACACATGCTATAATATAGATGTTTCTTGAAGACATTATGAAAGCCACTACAAGTGAAGCCAGATATAAGACATATTGTATGATTTTACTTATATGAAGTATCTGAATGAGTTAAATTGACAAAGATAGAAAGAATATTAGAGCAGTGGTTCCAAGTGGCTGGCAAAGGGGCAGGGTTAGGGGAGAGTTTTAGTCTGAGATGAGGAAAAAGTTCTGGAGGAAGATGGTGGTGGTAGTTGTGAGATAATATAAGTAACTCAGTGCCTCTGAACTTTACACAGAAAATTGTTAACATGTTGAATTGTATGATCAGTAACATTGCAAAGTAGCTGAAATCTCTACTGAGAAATCTGGTGTCAATACACATGTGCAGAGAGGTTAAAAATGTAGATTTCTAAAGAAGAGGAGGAGAAAAAGGAGGAGGTAGCTAGATAGTATGGTGTGGGCCACTTCTCAGCATGTTCTAAAAAAAAAAAAAAAAGAAATTAACACTCTTGGGGCTGGGGAGATGACTGCTAAACTACTTGCCTGTGTCTGATCCCCAGCCAGGCACAGTAGCATGGTAGTAATCCCAGAGCAGGGAGGCTGAGACAAGAGGATCCTTGGGACTTGTTGGCCAGCCAGCCTAGTCATCGGTGAGTCCCAGGTACCAGAGAAAGACCCTGTCTCAAAACACAGTGTGGACTACCTCTGAGGAACTATACCCGAGCTTCATCTGGCCTCCACGAACACATGCACACACATAAGCATACACACACACACACACACACACACACTCACACACACACACACACACACACACACACACACACACACACACACACAGAGGTATACACTTGTGCACACAAATAAAATTAAATTAAAAAAATAAAAAGACACACCTCAATCTCCTCAGTCCCAGCTGACCTTCTGGAAGGAGGGGAAAGGGAACTAGAGCCAGGAGCTCATCTTTCTTTCTGGAGCCAGTTAATCAACTGAACAAGAGCTAGGAAACCACATTTCAGGATTGCAAAAGTCTAATTCCATGTCCCAGGCTCCCAGTGCAAGCAAAGGCTGGGAGAAGGACAACACAGTAGGGGACAAGAGACCAGAAGGCCTTCTACAGCTGTCCCCCACCCCCAGCAGCACCTGCCATGTACACAGACAGCAGTCTACTGGAGACAGTAGGAGGGCCAGCTGGATCAGCCCTACTCCACCCTTCAGCTCAACATGTCCAAGGCAGAGACCAAGAGGCTGCAGTGTAAAGCAAGGCTGGGGGAGGGCAGAGTGTGGGAAATGAGACAGGAGACATGGCAAGGACAGAGTCCAGATTCCAGCATGTGACTTGCCTTGGTTTCTGGCTCTGCTTGGCAGCCCTTGAAGTTAACAGGAAAATGAACCTTTCTGCAACTGTATAAGAGTGTCACAGAGTCATCTTTCCTGAGGTATCCCAGACAAGCAACCCACAGTAAAAGGATTGTTCAATCACCAGAGACCAAGCCAAGATCTACAAATAGAGGTTAGAATTGCTGGCCTCTAGAGGAGACACTGTCTTTGATGTCCCCCCTGAGAGTAATGGGAAGGGGAGTCCCCTGGAGAGCACTGTCCAGCATCCTCTAGCTGATGAAGGAACTCATATTCTTCAGCAGATACTAAATGGCTCCTTGTGACACCTCTGCAATAGACCACTCTGTGAGAAACAGCAGCCTTTCTTTCCTCCATCACCAAATGTAACTGGATTTCATCAGTCCCCTATCTGACTCTTTGTTAAATGCCACATGTATTTGTATTTGTCATTAGTAACTACTGGATAGATTAAGAGTGATGTCAATGCACGCCTTTAATCCCAGCACTTGGGAGGCAGAAGCAGGAGGATCTCTGTGAGTTCAAGGACAGCCTGGTCTACAAAGTGAGTCCAGGACGGCCAGACCTGTTATACAGAGAAACCCTGTCTCGAAAAACCAAAAAAAAAAAAAAAAAGTGACGCCATACCTGCCCAAGAAGAATACACAGCAGCTAACTTTGTAGCCTGGACCATGTTGGGCAGTTCAATTCCAAAGTTGCTTAACTAGAAAAAAATGGGTGTTGGGCAGTCAAGGGGAGGTGCTTGGGAGCCATCTATTTCTTTCTGTATTGTATTGAGTCGACTTGTGCTCCCCCTAAAAGATACATACGAGCCTGAGCGCCTGGTACCGTGAACATGACCTGCTGTGGAGAAAGGGTGTTTGTAGATACCGTTATGCAAAGACTCTTGAGATGAGACCACTGTGGGTCAACAATGGCCTGAAGTCCAGTGGCAACATCCATGAAGAAAGAGCCGAGAAATAACAGGACACACACTGAAGGGGTGGCCTGTGAAGGAGGAGCAGAGGTGGGAGTGGGGCCCTAAACCAGGACAGCAAGGACAGCCTGGGGCCACCAAAGCCAAGACAGGTCAGGAAAGAATGCTCCAGAAGCCTATGGAGGGTGTACGATTCCCCTGACTCTCAGAGGTAGAACTCCTGCCTTCCAGAATTTTTAGCTGACACACTTTTGGTGTTTGTACTGTGACCTGTGATGTGTGGCAGCCCCAAGAGGCTGTTACATGTCCAGAAAGTTTTAAAAATCATTTTATTACACTTATTTATTTGCTTACTTGTGTGTGTGTGTGTGTGTGTGTGTGTGTGTGCGTGTGTGTGTGTGTGTGTATACGTGTGTGCATATGCCACAGCACATGTGTGGAAGTCAGAAAGCAACTTTCAGAAGTTGGTTCTCTCCTTCCACCACGTGGGTCTTCCTAGGGCTTGAACTTGGGTTGTCAGGCTTGGTGGCAGACACTTTTGCTTGCTAAGCCATCTCGCCAACCCCATCCAAAAGGTGTTAAGACTGTCCTTCCTCATCCCTGGAGGGGTGTTATCTCAGTCTGTATTTCAGACCTAGGTGATCAATCACAATAACCCTTCCTCATGAACATGGTGTGCCCCCCACTCCTCAGAGCTAGGGGCTGAACCCAGGGCTTCCAGCATGCTAAGCAAATGTTCTACACCTAGCTGTACCCTCAGCCCCAGGACTATGTTTTGTTACAGGATGATCACATGACCCATGGAGTCACTCTATGTATAGTTGCAGGGAAATAATGTCCCATGTCTTTGAAATTGTTATCTGTAAAGGCAAGGCAAGCAGGGGATACCTGTGGTCGTTTCTGTCACCCTACGGAAATAGCTGGCCCGAGGAAGAAGCCAGCAGGGAAAAAAACCTAGGCTGAAAAGGGAAAAGTCAGGTCTTGATGCATCCCTCACTCTACAAACAGATACACCTAGAGACATGTAAATCCTCCTTTATGGCTTAAATGACAGACAGAAATTCCATCATTCCAGAGAGCAGATCCAGTGGTAACTATACTTCAAGTCTTATAACTAAAGCCCTTCTCTTGATGATGAAAGGGTCTATGAAGCATGGACAGTTGGTCCTAGTCAGTCATACCACAGTCAGAGCAAGGTACAGGCAACCCCTTTTTGGGCCTGTGAAAGGAGCCCCAGCGGCCCCACAGCTGAGGAAAGCCACCCTGTGCAAGAGCAAGCCTCATGCTTACCAACTAGCTGAGGACCTACAAAGTCCTGCTGAACTGTCAACCCCACAGACCGAAGGCAATGATGCCATGAACGGGGCATCCCAGAGAGGAGAGGTGGCATGGAGGAGGAGGTGCTCTCTGCTAACTGGCTATGGAGCTCTATAAGCATGATAATTAAAGTGGGGTGATGCTCTGTTTGAAAGTCAGAAATGCCCAAGTGCAGTGGCTCACACCTTTGGAAGGCAGGAGGATTAGGAGTTCAATGCCATCCTCAGCTACAAAGAAAGTTCTAGGCCACATGGACTGCAGGAGACTTTGTCTCAAGAAAACCAAAAATGGAATAAAACAAAAATGTTGGAAACATGTTGATGAGTTGTTAAAGAGTGACACAGTGGGTTCTTTGACAGTGACAATGTTCTGAAAAAGTACAATTTATTTCCATTTTTTTTCCATTCACAAAGTAACCTCTACATGTGTGCATGGGCTGCAAATAGGGAAATAACAAGTAGACATAAGATGAACATCAGGTGTGAGTACTCAGGAGGCAGAGGATGGAGGATCAACAGTTTAAGGCCACCCTGAGCTTAGGTGATTAGTTGCCCCATTCTCCCACCTACATGGACTGAGTTGTTCCTGTCCCCATTCCTCTCCCACCAGGATGAACTGAAATTCTCTGAAGCTGTGAGCTCATATAAACCCCCTCCCCGGTTGTTTCTTTAGTAAGAGGATGCTGTAGGCAATGGTCCAGCCACTACTTGGATTAAAAGTGAAGATGGTCCCTGAGGACCCTTACTGTAGTTGTGTGACTTTCCCAATGGCAGAGGAATGAGAGGAAGCAGGGTTTAAGGCTTTGGAAAAGGCCGACTCAGCAGATATGTGAGACCTGATGGAATTCAGAGACAGAATGAGAAAGGGGAATCCACTGTAATGGTTAGATTTCTTTTCCTTGAAACGGGCAACAGGCAAATTGTGACATCATGAAAAGAAAATATGTTTTGGTTTTGTTTGCCTTGGTTTGAGACAGGGTTTCACTATGTATGTAGCCTGGCTGTCCTGGAACTCACTATGTAAACCAGGCTGGCCTTGAACTCACAGAGATCCACCTGCCTCTGCCTCCCACATGCTGGGATTGAAGGTGTGTGCCACCATCACATGGTGAAAAGAAAGGATTCAAGAAGGGAAAACCTTGGAAGAAAATGATGGTGAGTCTGGCTTTCATAAGCTAAGCAGGAGGAAGCCATGCAACATGCCTTTGTGGAGGTCCTCAGAGGCTGGGCGCTGAGCACCAGATTCCAGGGAGGTGATCCACATGGAGGAGGGAAAGCTGGAAACTATCAGCTCTCATTCTGCAGTAGAAGACACCAGAGGACAGAGCAGAGGTCAAGAAGGGCAGTGGACAGGATACAGAGACCCATGGGCCATTGGGTGAGACAAACAGGTATCTCTGTAAAGGAAATGGAAAATAGATCTATCAGGAAAGAGTAGAAGCCTCCAGAGTAGTGGCACTGTGAGACACAGGGACAAGATGTGTGACAATGCCTAGTCCTAGAAAGATGCGATCAGGTCAAAGAACAGCTTCAAGTAACCTGAGTATGGCTCTGAGCCTTCAGCACAGTCAGGTAGATAAGAAAAACAGAAACCAGATGGGAATGGGCAGTAGAGGGCTGAGTGGGAAGGCAGTGTAGACAGCCAGTGTAGACAATTCCTTCAAGAAGCTTGGGTGTGAAGGAAAAGAGTGAAGCACAAGCACTTGGCCTTTTTCAGAGAAGTGTGTGAATTAGACACCAGTGAGTGTACTGCTAGTGCTCGCTTCGGCAGCACATATACTGAAATTGGAACGATACAGAGAAGATTAGCATGGCCCCTGTGCAAGGATGACACGCAAATTCGTGAAGCGTTCCATATTTTTCAAAAATCCATCAACGTAATTCACCATATAAACAAGCTGAAAGAAAAAAAACATATGATCATCTCACTAGATGCTGAAAAGGCATTTGACAAAATCCAACACCCCTTCATGCTAAAAGCCCTGGAGAGAACAGGCATACAAGGGCCATACCTAGAAATAATAAAGGCGATATACAGCAAGCCTGTAGCCAACATCAAAATAAATGGAGAGAAACTTGAAGCATTTCCTCTAAACTCAGGGACAAGACAAGGATGTCCACTTTAGCCATATCTCTTCAATATAGTACTTAAAGTTCTTGCTAGAGCAATAAGACAACTAAAGGAGATCAAGGGGATACAAATTGGAAACGAAGAAGTCAAATTATCCCTATTTGAAGACTACATGATAGTATACATAAATGACCCCAAAATTCCACCAGAGAACTCTTACAGCTGATAAACACAGTCAACAAGATGGCTGGATACAAAATTAATAAAAAAAAAAAATCAGAAGCCCTTCTTTATACAACAAATAAATGGGCTGAGAAAGAAATTGGGGAAACAACACTCTTCACAATAGCCACAAGCAATATAAAATACCTGGGGGTAACTCTAACCAAGCAAGTAAAGGACCTGTACAACAAGAACTTCAAGCCCTTGAAGAAAGAAATTGAACAGGACATCAGAAGATGGAAAGATCTCCCATGCTCATGGACAGGTAGGATCAACATAATAAAAATGGCCATCCTACCAAAAGCAATATACAAATTCAATGCAATTCCTATCAAAAATACCACCACAATTCTTTACAGACCTGGAAAAAGCAATTCTCAACTTCATATGGAATAACAAAAAACCCAGAATAGCTAAATCAATCCTGTACAATAAAAAACATCTGGAGGAGCCGGGCAGTGGTGGTGCACGCCTATAATCCCAGCACTTGGGAGGCAGAGGCAGGCGGATCTTTGCAAGTTCGAGGCCAGCCTGGTCTACAAAGCGAGTCCAGGACAACCAGAACTGTTAAACAGAGAAACCCTGTCTCGAAAAACCAAAAAAAACATCTGGAGGTATCACCATCCCAAATTTCAAGCTGTACTACAGAACAACAGTAATAAAAACAACATGGTACTGTTATAGAAACAGACCAGTGGATCAATGCAATTGAATTGAAGATCCAGAAATGAACCCACATACCTATGGTCACTTATTTTTTGACAAAGAGGCCAAAACTGTACAATGGAAAAAGGACAACATCTTCAACAAATGGTGCTGGTCCAACAGGATGTCCATATGTAAAAGAATGAAATTAGACCCATACTTATCACCTTGCACAAAACTTAGGTCCAAGTGGATCAAAGACCTTAACATAAGGTCGGACACACGAAATCTATTAGTAGAGAAAGTGGGGAAAACCCTTGAACTCATCAGCATAGGTGACAACTTCCTGAACAGAACACCAACAGCTCAGAACCTGAGACCAACAATCAATAAATGGGACCTCATGAAACTGAAAAGCTTCTGTAAGGCAAAAGACACTGTCATTCGAACAAAAAGGCAACCTACAGATTGGGAAAAGATCTTAACTAACCCCACATCTGACAGAGGGCTAATATCCAAAACTTACAAAGAGCTTAAGAAATTAAATGCCAAGAAACCAAATAATCCAATCAAAAAATGGGGAACAGAGCTAAATAGAGAATTTACAAAGGAGGAATCCCTAATGGCTGAGAGACACTTGAAGAAATGCTCAGCATCCTTAATCATCAGAGAAATGCAACTCAAAACTACTCTGAGATTCCATCTCACACCTGTCAGAATGGCTAAGATCAAAAGCTCAAATGACGGGTTGGAGAGATGGCTCAGAGGTTAAGAGCACTGACTGCTCTTCCAAAGGTCCTGAGTTCAATTCCCAGCAACCACATGGTGGCTTACAACCATCAATAATGAGATCTGGTGCCCTCTTCTGGCCTGCAGGTATACCTGCAGGCAGGACACTGTATACATAATAAATAAATAAATCTTAAAAAAAAAAAAAAAAAGCTCAAATGACAGCACATGCTGGCGAGGTTGTGGAGAAAGGGGAACACTCCTCCATTGCTGATGGGAGTGCAAGCTTGTACAACCACTATGGAGGTCAGTCTGGTGATATCTTAGAAAACTTGGAATAGCTCTGCTTCGAGACCCAGCCATACCACTTCTGGGTATACATCCAAATGATTTCTCAGCAACTCACAAGGAAGTTTCTTCATCTATGTTCATAGCAGCCTTATTTGTAATAGCTAGAAACTGGGAACAACTGAGATGTCCCTCAACCGAGGAATGGATTAAAAAACTGTGGTACATCTACACAATGGAATACTACTCAGACAAACAAAATCCTGCAATTTGCAGCCAAATGGATAGAACTAGAGAAGCTCATCCTGAGTGAGCTAACCTAGACTCCGAAGGAAGCACATGGCATCTATTCACTTAAAGTTGGATTTTAGCCATATAGTACAGGATAACTATACTACAACCAATGCACCAAGGGGAACAGAAACATAGACTTTGTTTCCTATCAATGAGACACTTTGCCCTAGTGGTGCTGCCTTGTAGGCCCCCAGTGTATGAGGAGGCTCTTGGCCCTCATATGACTGCTGAACTGGGGTGGGGGACTGTTATGTAGGGACACTCCACTCCATAGGAGTGTGATGGAAGGGATAAGGGGTAGAGGGTGGGAGGGCAGGACTGGGAGGGGTGGAAAGAGGGCACTGAGTTGGAGATATAACCTGAAGTAATAAATAAATATTTTTAAAAATGAGTGTACTGCTAGAGCACAGTCTTAAGGCATGAAGGGGGGAGAGAGAAAGAGCAAGGCATGACTGGGGGTGGGGGGAAAGTGAGCGAGTGCTTGCAATGGGTGGAGGGAGGTTCCAGGAGAGACAGGGCAGCAGCCCTGGGCAGGATAACATCTCTCCCTAGCATGAGAAAGATAAGAGGAAGAGAGGGACTAGAGGGATTGTCAGGGTTGGCCTTGGTACCTCCAATTTCCTACAGCTTCAGTGTTGTTGAGGTATGTCAACGGTCAGGATCCATTCTATGCCAATGACAATGAGGTTTGAGAAAGGGCTGAGGAAAAAAGAACAATCAGGAGGAGATATTGATGCCTAGGGGACAGGGAACTATCTCGGGACAACTGGAAGATATCTAGGCAGTCTTAGGGACCAAGACTGTTAATAGTTCAAAGAATATGATGAACCAAGTTCCTTCAGCATAGTTAGCACCCCTGGGGAAGGAGCAGGCGGAGGTGTTCTTGTTGTGGGGCTTAACTCGATGGGTTTGGACGGAAGAGTAAGTAGACAAAAGTGGTTTAGAGGGGGCTCCTGATAGAGAAGAAAGCTGACCACGAGAGCCACACTAAATCCCCACTTCATTTAACAGTTATCACAGGTTCAGGTGCTTAGCCGAGGGGCCGTGGTCATTCTGTTTATAAGCTAGATTCCATCTTCAACAAAGAAAGGGACTAGCTCTACAAGAGGTAGTAACGGAAGGACCTGGGATGCAAAGGATCAGACAGACATGGTTCAAATTCAGCCTCACTATTTTTCTTTCTGACGTTAGCCTTTTTTCCTCTATTAAATATGAAAAATTCATGCTCTGTAGAGCTTGTCAGGGCGAAAATGGGAAAACTTCAAACTGCAAAACTTCAAAATTTCAAAATGCAGAACCCTACTAGGTCCAAGGGTCCCTATTTAGTACCTCAAGTTCCCCCTTTCTAAAGTTTTCTAAAGTACTATTAACTTAGGTGTCTGGTGTCTCCTTCCTTCTATGTTGACATTATTCATCAGAGCACATTCTCTGGCCCCGAGCTAAGCTCTTCTGAGTTGTTAGTATTCATTTCCAGTCAGAGTTCTGCACAACAATGAGAACAGAACAGTGATATCTTCATCCCTTCATATCCTTCCGCTGAGCCAAGTTAAACTATTACTCAGTTTACTGAAATCCAGGTATAGGTCTCGAGAGTGAACCCTAGAATTACAGAGGGTCATGTCCTTGGTACGTTACTGCCCCATCTCAGCACCAGACAAGTAAGCTGGTATTAGTTTTCTGTTACTATAAACAAACACCTGAGATAATTTAATTTTAAAAGAGGAAAAATTCCCTTTGAATCTCTGTCCTATTACTTCTCTGCAAATAGTATGCAGCCAGCACCCCATAGTCTGTAGCCCCCACTACATTTTTCACAGTAAGTGCTGAATAAATGACGATGTGATAGACTGATTTACTCCAAAAATAGTTCTTGTTTCAAGGTCACTGAATTATTTATCAATTTTCGATATCAGTTTTAGAAGATGCAGTTTCAACTAAAAATATATTTACATGAAAAAAAAAAGAGGAATGATTTATTTGGGCTCACAGTTTCAAAGGTTTCAGAGGGGCTGCTTTGGGACCGGAACAGGGGCAGAAGCACTCACTTCGTAGCAGGGGGGAAACAAAAAACGAAGAGAGGAGTGATAAAGTCCAAATGTTCCCTTCAAAGGAATGCCTTCAGGTGTGGTCGCCTTTAATCCCAGCACTTGGGAGGCAGAGGCAGGCAGATCTCTGTGAGTTTGACGCTACCCTGGTCTACCAAGTGAGTCCAGAACAGCCAGGGTTACACAGAGAAACCCTGCCTTGAAAAAACAAACAAACAAACAAATAAGTAAGTAAGTAAGTAAGTAAGTAAGTAAGTAAATAAATAAATAAATAAATGCCTTCGGTGACCTAATTCCCTCCTGTTAGGCCCCACCTCTTCAAGTTTTCATGCCCTCTCAATAGCATTACAGGCCCATGACCAAGCTATTAACACCTGGACCATTGTGGGATACTTATGTAACCTGAGCACATAGCTTGTTGAACCTTGCAGAGAATCCCTGGTGAGATGGAGAGAGGGTCCTCTCCATGACAGAGACAAAGATGAATTCCCTGGGCAACAGGAGGACACCCTTTGTTCATTCTTCACCAAAGACCCAAGGTCCCAAGGGACAGTGTCTCTCTAGGGAAGTTGCTAAAGGATCTGGGGGTGGGGGTTAGGGAGAGAAGCAAACTTCAAACAGAGCCAGATGCCACGGTTGCTGGGAAGTCTAGGTACAGAGGGCACAGGCTGAAGGACTGTGGACAGTCTGACCAGCCGAGAGTAGGTAATCTCACTCCTGCTACAGGTGTTCACCTAAAATACTGGAGCCGAGAGCTATCCCTAGGTTTTCTAAAGAAGAACCCAAGGGTAAAACAGGCCTCCAGAAGGCAAGAAGCAGAGCGCAAGTGGGATAACAGTTTCAAATTCTACTCCAAGGGACACATCTATGGGAACATGGAACACAGACCACCAACTGTTCTGAATTTCCACTCTCCTCTAAAAGAAAGAGAACCCCTACAATTTATTCAGGCATCTTTAATACGTATAAGTGGAATCTACATTTCTCAGATGTCGGCACGTGCCCAGGTGCTGGACAATGGGACACAAGTGAAAAGACAGTCCATCTCTGAATTATATCACTCAGGAGGCTGTGCAGCCCCTGTGCCCTCCCCTCTTCCTACAGGCAGAAACAGAAGAAAGAGTGAGTGAACTTTAACTGAGAAGAACAGGGAGCTAGAAAGTGGAGGAAACACGGACTCCTGGATGGTCTTTCTGACAGAGCTGTGGCCCTCTCCTGCACTGACCACTTACCTCTTAGCCATTGGGTGAAAGTATCTTCTATCCCCTCTGAGAAAACCCATTTTAAGAACTTTCATTTACATCTTAGCCTGTGCCTGGCTTAATAATGTCTTTCTCCAAAGTACTGATAAAGTTAGAGCTGAGCAGTATTTACTGAGAACTTACTGTGTGCCAGGAATTATCCTAAATGCTTGACATGTGTTATCTCATTTAATGCAGCCTACCTCCTCAATGGGGGCTTTGGTTCCATTTTGCCGAAAAGGAAATGCTATACTCTGATGACTCACCGTTACTGGATGACCAAACGTGCGGCCCGACCCATGCATTCTGGAGTGAGATGGTATCCTCACTCATTGTATTTTACAGCACCTCTTTGTACAGTTCCATGCAGTAAGAAAGATATGACTCAGAGCTAGAAAGATGGCTCTGCAAGTGAAGGCACTTGCCAATTAAGCCTCACAACATGGGTCAATCCCTGAAACATAAACAAAGGTAAAAGGAGAAACCAACACCACAAGGTTGTCCTCTGATCTCCACAGGGCACTGTGCCACAGGCAAGCGCACATACAGTGATTTAAATAAAAAAATTAAGAAGACATGGTTCATATTTCCAGAGACCAGTGCCTAAATGCTAACTTCAAAATTGCAAGTCATTTAGTTTCACCACACATCTGTTTCCTCTAACAGAACATGGCCTCTTGGAAGGATGAGGCCAATTTATGAGTATTGAAGAAAAAGCTTTGAAAGCTACGAAGTGATAAACTGCCTTAAGCCAGGCTGGGAAATCCTTAAAACCCAAATAACAAAATGCACTCTATTTTTTTTAATGCAAATACCATCTAGCAATTTGGCAGTTATCCTAGAAAGGCTGCAAAATCTGTCAAGGAGGTGGGTACTTTTGGCTTTGTACATCTGTCATCCCTAACTGAAGAACGAAGATTTAATCAAGATGAACTGGAAGAGTTCAGACCTATGGACCCAGTGTGTACTTGCATGTGCACAACACACACACACACACATACACACACACACACACACACACACACACACACAGAGAGAGAGAGAGAGAGAGAGAGAGAGAGAGAGAGACTCTCAACAGAAAAGAATCCCTATTAAAAAGATCAGGAGCAGCACCCATCTGCCATATCCATGGGAAACAGGTATGGCATAAGGAGTCCAAATTCAAACCCAAGTTCAGTTCAAGTGAGCTGGGGAGGTCAAGTGTGCAGCTGACACAGGAGCCCCGTGGGGCAGATCTTTCAGATGCCTGCAAAATCCCCCCAGTTCCCTTGTTTGCCCAAAGGATACATCATACCTGGTCAAGGGCCACCAGTTGACCTCCTGGAATTGGGTCCCCAAGCCAGAAGGAACAGCTGATTCTTTAAGGTTACTATGCTGTGGACCACTGTTGAAGGCTTGGTTCCCAGTGCAGCAGTGTTCAGGGATGGGGCCTTTGGGAGGGGATTGCATTGTGTGGGCTCTACCCTCATCAACGGACTTTTGGGAGGTGGTGGAAGCCTCAGAAAGTGGAGCCTTTTGGAGGAAGCTGGTAATTGAAGGTGTGCTAGGGAGGGGCTATTTTATCTTTATCCTGCTCCTCTCTTTCTCTCTCTGCTTCCTGGATGTTGTGAATTGAGCTGCATGCTTCAGCTATGATGAAAGCTCCTCAAAGTGCCCAGGTCAAAGGACTAAATGAAAACTCCGAAAACACAAACCCAAATAGATTTTTCCTCTTAAAGTTGTTTATCTAAGTATTTTGTCATAACAGTGGAAAGCTAACACAAAAATTCTTCTAAGTATGTACAAGCCCAGTGTAGCTTTCAGTTAACTCCACCCTGCCTGGCTTTCTGCCTCAGTTTCCCTCCATCCTTCTAGCGGAGGCTGCTTTCCTTCTGTATCTTGCTCCTGGCTTTAATCCCCCTTCCTCTGACAGGGCTGAGCTACTTGGAAGGTACCATGCTCCTTCCCTCCCCACTGTGAAAATAAGTGCCAACTTGCTGCTTCCTGCCAGCATAATCTCCACTGGCTGCCCTCCCTAGCACGCGGATGGTTTCCGCATACATGAAGTCAGGTAGATGACTGTTGCAGCTACGTTAACCACACAGAAAGGAAGAAGAAAGCAGAGGGGCGTGGACACGAGAGAAGACACTTCCAGAGTCACAGGGCTTTGACTTCCGCACTGGGGAGCACACAAGCCAGAACCGTGCTGCCGAGGTCACCTGTTCCAAGCCAGCCTTGGCTCCCCCAAGGGGACTGAAGCAAGCTGCCACAGCGTGAGTTTGCCTCACCTGCGCTCTCATTCCTTAAAAGCAGAGAGGGAGGCACCTCTGTCCTGTGGTTATCTGACCAGCAGCCCTAGGTCTGTATTGGCCTGGACTGTCCTCCCCTCAGGCCACCCCCGAGGTCACTGCCATTACCGTCATTCCCTCTTCCATAGACACCCAAAACCAATGATTTCAGTTTCCCCTTCTTTGCTCTCAGGTATTCTTGGCGTTCCCAAGAACAGGAAGATGCCTCGAAAGACCGTCCCAGGAGGGAGGAGAAGCATTCCCACAACTCACCGGCCCAGGTGTCGTGAGCCGAAACGGGACGTTTCAAGGGGGCACAGATGGATTCCAGCAGAGAGTCTATTAACTGGCTTTGGCCTGCTGCCCCCTGGATCAGCGTCCTCAAACCCTTGGGCTCCTTGGGCAGGATGGGGTGGGGTGGGGTGGAATGTGTGGATGTTGACAGAGGCAGAGCACTATGTTGTGTTCTCTGATGACTTACTGTTGGTTTGAGACTTCTGGACTAGAGTGACACACAATTCTTCCCTTTGTTTCCTCAGCCTTGCAGAATGAGCTTCCTTCTGGAAGGCATAAAGCTCCCTTTTCTTCAGCTCACAGGAGCTTCTGGGGCAGCCTGGTGCTGAGACACTGCCACTGACCCGTTCTTCCCAGCTCAGGCTCGGGTCTACATGCCTGGGCCAGCCCCAGGTACCACTACTACAGCTCCGCTCCTTCAGCCAATGATATCAAGGCTTGTAGTGGGGTCGCCGTTTCCATTGTAATTCGCCCGCCCCGGTTCTTAAAGCTACAGAGTTGCTGGTGGCTGGAAGAACTTTCTAAGGGCTGTTCCCTTTTTAGGAGTTTCTTGTATTCCCTGGGCAACAGGGAGCATAACGCAAGGACCTGGCCACAGTTACACACGAGAATGAAAAATCCTCATGTGGCTGTCCCAGAAATTCTAATGCCGCGGACCTAGGAGCACACAGTGTTCACTGAGGAGTTTCACAGCTACCTTGGCGATCTGTGTGGTTCAAATGTCACAGTGCACTGGGTCATTTGGGGTGCAGGTGAAAATGCAGCTACTGATCTGGGAGTCAGGCTCCTTACGGATCGCGATCGCGGCTGCTGGCCCTGGGGCTGTGCTGGGTTTGTCAGGGGTAGGTGTGAAGCTTGGGTAAGTTGCTCCTCACTCATCTGAGGCTTAATTGAGATACAGAAACACAACGCGAGGTCAGTCTCTAGCACTCAGAAAATGCTTGAAGGACACCGGCAGGGCCTGTGACTTTTTTTTTTTTTTTTTTTTTTTTTTCCTGAATGCCTCCTGTGAGGAAGAGCAGGTTCTGCTTTCTGTTGCTATAAGGACTTCCCTTCAGACCCAGCATTAATCCAAACCATACAAGGTTGTAAAGCAGATGATGCTAGCCTCCTCCTGCCACTTCATCTTCCCTTTCTCTCCTGAACCAGCCTCATATCCCCACCCCGGCACAAATCACACACATAAGCACATTGCGAGACCTTTTGGTGCCAAACTTGGGATGTCTCTTCCTGAGTCACTTTTCCAACTCTTATTCTCTGGTTAACTTCTGCCCCTCCTGGAGGAATTGGCTCAGGTGGGCCTTGCCCTTTGTTATGTTAAGGCAGTGAGAAGGTACCACCTGGATCCCCTCCCCCCAAACCAGACATCCACGGGATATTGAGTCAGCTGGCTCCTTGATCTTAGCCTTCTCTGTCTCTAGAATTGTGAGGAATAAATTTCTGCTGTTTACAAACCATCTAGCTTGTGGTATTTTGCTATAGAAAAATAAATAAATTTTGCTATGTACCCGAATAAATAAAGATAAGGGCATTGTGTTGAGTGAAATTAGCCAGTGACATAAGGAGAAGAGGTCTATAGTTCTGCCTCTAATGAGTCACCTGAATCAGACAAAGCCACTGAGACAAAAAGTAAGCCAGTAGAAAGCAAGGGGTGGATGAGAAAAATGTGGAGTTACCATTTAATGGGTGCAGAGCTTCAGTTTGGGATGATGAAAATGGTCTGGAAATGAATAGTGGTGACCATTGTAAAACATTATGAATGTACCTAACGCCACTGAATTGGACACTTGAAGCAGGTAAGCTGCCATCATAAGAACACATTTTATTAGACATTTAAATTATGAGAACACTTCTAACCTGTACCCCTCGGCAGAAGACAATTTGCAAAAAGCAACTTTATCCAGGGCCTGGGGTGTGCCTTTTCCATTTTGTTTTTTAAAAGAGACTTAATGATGAGATTCAGAATTCCAGAAAGTAGAACTGCGTGGTTGATCAGAAATGCAAAGAATGCCAAATATTTACAGTTGGATTCTTTGGTGGATGTGATTTAGGCAAATGTGCTAAGGGAGAGGAATACCACAACATTGCAGTACACTCTGCAAGAAGAGCAGTTGCCTACGTCAGAAGAATGTAAGTCTCCCTGCAAAAAAAAATGAAATAGCATTGAAATCTGGTAAAAACTGCATGCTCACTATTTAATGGTTGGATGATAGGAGGTAGAAATAAGAATTCAAGACTTTTTTTTTCTCCAAGGTGTTTCTCAACCTAATTAGACAGGAAGATTCTAGAAGCAGTCATCTCTTTCCCTCCAAATTCCTCGATTGAGACCCTAATCTTCGACACAGTGGAACTTGGGGAAGTATTTAGGGCTAGATGAGGTCATGAGGGTGGGGCCTTTCCCTGATGGTGTTAGTGCCTTTGTAAGAAGAGATACCAGAAAGCTTCCCTTCTCTGCCACATGAACACCATACACATATCACCATCACCACCACCAGTCCCAGCCTGCAGCCCACTATGTTCTCTGATCTTCCTCTGTCTCAGGGCTTTCCCAACCCACAGTCAATACTTCTGGTGGCAGTGCAACCCTAGGGCCAAAGCAGAGAGCAAGGCAGGGCTTCCTGTACCCTCTCCATAAACCTTCCTGCTTTCCCAGTGCCTGGTGGCACCTGCCACCCACTCTCCCCTACATGCTAGGCTCATTTTCCTCTGGGACTTGTAGAAAGGCTAAGCAGACTACCTCCAGTCTTGGGGATACTGCAGCTCTCAGGACTCTTCCCATGCCACACCAAGGAGATAATGGTTCCTGCTGGAACAGGGTCCACCGGATGGGAGTATATGTGTTTGCACAAGTGAGCTTATGTGCAAGGGACCCAGGGTTTGCCATTTTCGAAAGTTCACTCCTTAGCCACAAATAATGCCACTGTCACAGTAGCACTTCCTGTTTTTCACAAATTAGTCATAGTAAAAACAGAAGAGGGGAAGAGGCTGGCAGTTACTGAGTCCGTTTGCCTGCAGGGAATGCTGAGTTCTGCACGGTGTATGGCAGGCAGAGACCTGAGGAAGGCAGGGGTAGCCAGCTTCCTTCTGTACCCACTTCTGGCCCGATGCCTCTGGCTCAGCCTGCTTAGTGTACTTCCTGGCTGCCCTTTGCTCTCCGCTCTCTCTTCCTGCCTCTGCACTGCTTCCATGCCAATCATCCCCAAATGGTATTTTGCTTATATCATTTATTTGCTCAAGATCCTTCAGTGGCCTTTGTACTGACCCCAGAGCCAAGTCTAAAGACTCAGCCAGTCCTTCCTCCAGGGACTCTGACCATGCCTGCACAAGCTCTGCTTCACAGGGCCAAGGTGAGGGTGACCTGCATACAAAATTTAAGAGGGCACCAAACAGTTCAGTAAGCATACATAGTAAGACTAAGTTACAAAAAGTCAGAGTTCATACAAAAAGCTACATGGTGACCCAATAACAAAATTTTAACTATGGACAGAGGCGTCCCCAACACTGACCCTCCTGACTGGGCCAGCCTAGACTTCCATCTCAAATGGTACCAACTCATCTCAGAAAACCCTCCCTGTGCCTCTGTTCACACAGACCTTTCTGTCTCCTGGCTCCATTTGTTTCAGAAACCTTCCTTGCTGTCGTCTCATGTCTGCGTTTCTAGTTCATGTTGTCCTTTGAGGGCTTTCAGACTCCTTTAGAAGTGGCAGCAGAGAAGACTGATGCAGGAATGTATGGAGAGAAAATGGGAACTGTCTAGGCAGTCATTGGTATGTCCTTTCTTAGTTTTGGAAGCTGCAGGCCCTGCACTTCCTATATAAGCACATATATTTATCCCTCTCAGGTCTCTGAGGTGGTTGAAGAATAGACAGCTAGAATCTCATAGCTAAATTTTGAGTTGTTTAGGAATCAAGAGGGTGTTATAGATCTAAGAAGATACTCTTAAAAGTGTGTTGCAAGTTAGTATGAATGTTGAGTCAGATATAGACCTTTAAACACATGGAGATGGTTAGATAGTAGAATGTTAATGTCAGGGGCCAAATATGTATAAACTGGACATTGGGAAGGTATACTGGGCCATTTAACTCTCATAAATGTGGCATATTTATATCTGTTGTTTTGTATAATACTTACTGTTATAAGAGAAGGAACCATCTGTTGGACTGAAAGGGGAAACTTCTGGGGGGAAGAGGGTGGAAGGGCGGGATAGGAAGGGGGAATAGGGAGGGGTTTGTGACTGAGATGTAACTTGAAGAAAAAAAAATAAAGTATTTATAAAAAAAAAAAAAAAAAAGAAGTGGCAGCAGAGAGGGTTGGGATGTAACTCAGTAGCAGAATTGATGATTAGCCTGGTCAAAGCCCTGGGCTTGATTCCCAGCACACCAAGGGGAAAAAGGTGGTGGGAGGGGAGAAGAAAGGGAGAAAGGAGGAAGAAAGAAGGAAGGAAAGGAAGGAAGGAAAGAAGAAAATAAATTTGTAACCGAAGTTTTTTAATTATCTAATATATACATTTTGTTTTATTTTACTGTACTTAATACCTCTACCTCCCTTCCACCCTTTGTTCCCTTCAAACCCCCAATCCTAGGTGAGAAAGAAAGGTTAGAGGGAGAAGGGACGTAGGTAGGTCTCTTTGATCTACTTCCTGCTGATTAGGGTCATTGGATTCTTTTGGGGGTAATACCAGTCTCATTACAAGTCCAGCAAAACCAGGAGACCAGCAAACCAGGAGACAGCAGCAGGAAGAACAAGCAGCAGTTTGGGGGAGCACCAGAAACTGGGAGACAAGCAACTGCTTTTTACCTTATAGCCCTTTCTCTTCTTTGTGGAGCCTCTTTACTCTTACTACTTTGTAAAGCCCATTCTCTGTTACTTCTCTGTGGAGCTCCTTTGTGAGCCCCCTTCTCCTCGGGGCTCTGACTTTTTCCCCTCTCCTTTGTAGATTCCCCCTCTCCTCAGAGCTCTGGCTTTTTATTCCTCTTTTTTGTAGC
>CAJQZJ010001511.1:6443344-6474126 GCA_907164525.1 Lophiomys imhausi | reverse complement strand
ACACACACCACACACACACACACACACCACACACACACACACACACCACACACACACACACACACACACACACACACCACACACACACACACACACACACACACACAGATTGAAGAAGTAGCAAGTCAAAGACATAGTCCCAGGCCTACAAAGAGAGAAATGGAGGGAAGTGAGAGAAGGTGAGCACAGGGTAGCTGCCATGAGCCATGAGAGGAGACTCAGATTGCAGTTTCCCCTGGTGCTGGCTCTGACTGGGTAAGGGGCTGTTCACAAGGGAGGAGTTCCAACCTGCCTTTGAAGGGAGAAGGGGAAAATCTCACATCTTTGCAAACCTTGGTCCAGCTTTGGACAAATAGAAGGCTCTCCATATCTTGTCTTCAGAGCAATACTCTTTCATAGTTGTGAGAGTCTTGGGGTTTCTTTCACTTCTCAGGTAAAAGGTAAAAAGATAGCTAGCTTTTTTTTGTCATAAAAATAACAGAGAACGTGAAGCATGTGATTTATTTGTTGTTTGCCATTTAGTTATTGCAGGTGTATGCAGCAAGTGCAGTCATACCCCCAGTCTACTGAAGAAGAAACCAAGGCTGCCAAGTAGCAGGAAGAAATTGTTACTATGAACACACACAGCTGGGAAGCTGAGAGCTGGGACTCAAGCCAGACATGCTGGCTCCTCACCCAGCATAAAAATGATAAAAGTCATTCCTTAGGAAGAAGAAGAACTCAAAGAAGACAGCCAGCCTATGACTGAGTCAGAGAGAGGAGAAGTGTGTAAAGGAATGGCCATAGTATAAGAATAAAAGCTAAGGAGGGACAGAAGGAGGGAGAGGGAGAGAAGGAATGTACTTGATGAGTGCAGAGAGTTTATTCCTCAGACTTGCCTTCAGGAAAGTTCCCACTAAGCTTAGCAAGGCTCTACATCAGGGCTCCTCAGAGATGGCACTATACTTACCTGTGTACCCAGGTCTGTGGCCAGCTCACTGTGTACTGTAGGATGCTCAGCAGTGTCCATAGCTCTGCCTGCTAGATGGCAACTAAAAAAAATTCAGATATTGCCAAATATCTCTTGGGGAATAGAAGTCACAGGGATGGGCACTTCATAAAGGGGTGGGTTGAAGCCAGAACAGAGCAGAAAGATGGGGGAATGAGAGATGAGGGAAAGAAAACAAAAAAGCTTGGGTAAATGTGCAGAAAAATGAGGTAGGAGCTGGGGATGAAAGTGTGACCAAGGGAGATAGTTGCTGTTTTAAAACCTTTGTGTATTTATCAAGTATATGAGCTTAGAGACAGCAGGGAGGGTCTAGAACAGGAGATAGGAAAAGGATACAGGAGGAGAGAGTGAAAGTTTACAGATGAAGAAAGGATGGGAAAGATACATGGCTGGAGAGGCAGACAAAGCAGACAGACAGACAACAGGATGTGTGTTGTCTGGGATAGACAGCATGCAATGGGATTCTGACCACAAGTCCAGAGCTCAGCCTTTGAAAGCAGTAGATACCCCAACTCTAGAGACCAAGGAGAGAGGCCTGCAGTTGAAGATGTAGGATACTGTGTGCACTTGTTAGTGGCAAGAAGACTGAGTTCCCATGTGTTGCTTCTATTTTCCAAGCTAGGCATGTGGCATGGTCATCCCCAGAGGTAGGCAGGAGCCCCAGGAGGAGGAAGAAGGAGAAAGAGAGGGAAGGGAGGCTACAAGGAAAGTCAAAAGGGGAAGGGTAAGATGGCTGCGTGGTGCTTAGAGCCCTTTGCAGTCTGGAGCTGGGAATTTAAGGTGAGGCCAGCTTGTGTGAGGATTTTCTGCAGCAACTTCATCTGTTGGGGGAACAGCATCAATCACATGGGTGAAGACATGGGAACTGGCAGTAGTTTCCCCAGGTAGCCTGCAGGAATAGTTCTCCAACACTGAGTGGGTCTGCTTTGGTCAGAGAGATACCTGAGCACCTATTAGGTCAAGAAGCAGGAGCCCACAGCATCCTGTCATCCCTAGGATCAGAAAACAAACCCTCCAGCCCCCCTGAATCCCCCACCTCCTACTCTCTGTAGGGGCATGACTCCTGTTGTAACCCACTAAGATGGGACCAGAGACAGCTGACTTTCTACAGATAGAACCCTCTGCTTCTCTAGAAGCCATGCCCAGCCCCCACCCAATGGCAATACTTTAATCTGGTACTGCAATGCCCTCTGAAGCCAATGTATTAAAGATTTGATCCCAGGCTGCCAGGATTGGGAGATAATAGAAGCATTAAACAGCAGAGGCTGGTGAGAGGTCTTCAGGCCATTAGGTGTATACCCTCCAAGGGACCATGGGGATGTTGCTGTCTTCCTTGGGCACTCTGTGTGAAGTGGATGGTTTTACTCTTCCACAGGTTCTCCACTGTGCTGTGCTGTCTCATCTCAGGACCAAAATCTACAAGGCCAACTGACTATGGGCTGAACCTCTAAAACCAAGTCAAAAGAAACCTTCTCACTTTATAGGTGATAGTCTCAGGTGTTTATCTCAGTAATAAAATGCTGATTCATAACCCCCCTTCCCTTAGGTGGCTGTGCCCAGTACTGGAGGGAGGGGAGCACAAGTGAACAAAGACCCCAGTTAGAATCAACATGCAGAGCCCTAGTCCTGGCCCTCTGCTGGCTCATCTTCACTGGGGATGAGCCCACTATGGGCATGGACCAAAGGCAACTCCACGACAGGCATTTAAACTGGCCCCTTCCTTCTGGAATCCATTCATCTTCTCCCTCATGGGTTTAATAGTAAGAGAATTCCAGAAGCCTGGAACACTGTTTATTGGAATCAGAAAGTCACATGTGGAAAACAACTTGACTTGACTCAGGAGCAGCCCGAAGAGGCAGCTGTGTGCTCGGTGTAGCATTTGGAGCTTCGGCTCAGCTAAGTGCAAAAGTCAGATGACTATAACCACACCAGGAATGTGGGCTTTTAGAGGGTCACTGCCAGGGTGGCTACTGACCAGATAAAGACAGATAGCTCAGCATCACACAGGGACTCTTAAAGGAGGTGAAACCAGCCAGGTGTGTGAAGACAAAGTAGTCCCACTTCCATCTGAAACAGTCCAGTTCTCCATCCACAGCCTCCAAGACTGGAGTACTGATTGCCAAGGGAATGAGGTGAGGAAATGGGGCATTTATTTCCTGATTCCATAAAGTTTGAGTTAAGCAAGATGAAGAAGATTCTGAGACTCCATACAGCCCTACACCTATGGTCAGCAGTGCTTTATAGACACTAGAAAATGTGCTAAGGGGGTAGAGTTCATTGCATGTGCTCTACCAAAATCAAAATCAAAATTTCAAATAAGAAGAAAGAGTGAAGATTGGGAGGCAGGGATGGATGAGGGAAAGAGGGATGAAGAGGGAGAAAGGGAAGAAAAGAGGAAAGAAAGGCAAGAAGGAAGAAGGAAGAGAAAGAAGATAAAAGGAAGGCAGGAGGAAGGAGGGAGGAAGGGAGGAGAGATGATGGGGGGAGGGACAGGTAGGAAGGGAAAAATTGAAAACAGGAAGTATTCATACTCCATGATTGTTAGAACCCAGCTCTCCAGGTCCCACCCCGAGCTGACTCAGTAGATCTAGGCTAAGGCCTGCATGAGCATTTCTTAGTGCCCCCAGCTCCTGCTTGCCATGCTGGTCTCAGGCCCCTCCTTAACCTAGCACCCTTAGGCAAAAGCAGCGGGTGAATGTGTCAGAGTCAAGCCTGAACTCTGGCCCCCTTGAGTTGGGCCAAGTTGGCAAGTTCAGTTCCCACTCATATATGCCTGGGAGACAGTCATACTGCACATCTTGACAAACTGTTTTGAAAGTCAGAAAGAAATCATGTCAAGTCCAAGGCCTTGAGTAGGCACCGTGTAAAAGAAAACGGGTTGCTATTCTTATCCCTATTCTAAGGCACCTCCACCCTTCACAGCTCATGGCTGTTCAGATCAGGCATTCAAGACTCTCACCAACGTGGCCTCAGGAGTCGTTAGGAGGTTACCAAATTGGTTACCTTCCCACCCTCTCTTCCTCCTCTTCGGAACACCCAGGCACCGAAATAGGCCTCAACACCCACCGAGGCACTGCCAGTGATGACATTTCTAAGCAGAGGAGAGAACTGATCACTTTCAAATTTGATATTATTTTAAGTACATTATCTTGAAAATCTGGGTCAGGATGAAAGATGAACTTGTGCTCATAGAATGTTACAGCTGGAACTAAACTTTAAAACCATATAATTTTCTCATCAAAGGTGAGGAAGCAGAGGCCTAGGGAGGGACAGCAACTTGCAGAAGGAGGCACAGAAAGCCAAATGACAAGTGCGGCTCTGGTAGCATCAAGTACGGCCCTGACACTGGCTAGATGGGCTCCTCCCAGCCTTGGTGTTCTGGACAGCTTTTATGTCAACTTGACACAGGTTGAAGTCAGCAGAGAGAAGGGAGCCTCCATTAAGAAAAAACACCTCCAAGCAGGCGCAGTGATGCACACCTTTAATCCCAGCACTCGGGAGGCAGAGGCAGGTGGATCTCTGTGAGTTCGAGGCCAGCCTGGTCTACAGAGTGAGTCCAGGACAGCCAATACTGTTACACAGAGAAACCATATCTCGAAACCACCACCCACCCAAAAAGAAGGAAAAGAAAAGAAAACAAACAAACAAACAAAAAAGAAAATGCCTCCATAAGATCAGGCTGCAGGCAACCCTCTAGGATATTTTCTTAATTTTGGATTGATGAGGAAGAGCCCACCCATTGTGGGTGGTGCCATCCCTATGCTGGCAAGCATGTGTCCTAAGAGACAGCAGGCTGAGCAAGCCATGGGGAGCAAGCCAGTAAGCAGCACCCCTCCACGGCCTCTACATCAGCTCCTGCCTCCAGGTTCCTGCCCTGAGATTGAGTTCCTGTCCTGATGTCCCCTGTGATGGATTATGATCTAGGAGTGTGAGCCTAATAAACCGTTTCCTCCCAGAGTTACTTTTGGTTGTGGAGTTTCTTTACAGCAAGAGAAACAGTAAGAAACCTGGGTCAGTGGGAAGCACCACATGTTGTGAGTTTGCAGGATCCTCAAATTAAGGCAATAAATCTATTTCCCTAGAAGAACAGATCAGCATCCGGATCTCTAAAACTAAGGGACTTGCAGGAGGGTGGGGGTGCTGTAGATAGAACCCTAGGTCCAGTGCATCGAGTTTTACATACTGAAAACTGAGATTTACCCTCCAGCCCAGGAGAAATTTTGTTTTTCACCAATGAAGGACATTTATTAAAAACAATGGCTCCATCCCATGTCACTTCCCTTCTTAATTTGTTTTTCTTTCTGGTGGGTGAAGAACCTGGCCGAGTTTTTTTGTTTTGTTTTGTTTTGTTTTTTTGTCCTAATTCTTCCGTCTGCTTCCTGCCTCAGACAGGGCCTACCTTTTCCTCTTCGTCTTCTTTCATTCTCTTCTAACACTTTACCCCGGATCGGAAAGCGTTTGCTCCAGGACCAGGGCAGACCACACATCTGTGACTCTAACTGCTAAGGATAAATAAACTAAGGGCAGGTCCATGTTCATGTTTTGGTTTTGCCTTTTCTCTCTGTAATTCACTTAGCAAATACTGATGGAAACCAACAATTGCCAGGCACTTAGGAAATGCTTCTGGGGTTACGACAGCCCCTTTCAGCATGGTCTGCATACCTGCACTCCAAGAACCATGTTTTGCTAGCCCCTGGGCAATACCAGTGATTCAGTGAAGAAGAAGATTGCCACAGTCCCTGCCACTGGGGATGTCCAGGCTGGCTTCAGAGGAATGACTGATTTCCGGGAAGTCTAAGCACCTGCAGCAGGGGCCAGGAAATGGCAACCAGTGTAGGAGCTGGCTCACACAAGCCTGTAGAAGCCTATCAGCCATTTTGGGGAAGATCTCTTCAGGCTGGCGATGAACAGAGTCAGCATTAGAAATTAAGTTACACGAAAATAAATGGTATCAAAAACAGTAGTCATAGACACTGACAGCTTACCGTTTCCTAGTTATTTTCTTTTATTTGTGTGCATGTGTGTGGTGTGCATTCATGTGTATTTGTGTGTTCAAATATGGACGGGTAAATGTGTGTGTGTGTGTTAGGGTGGCAGAAGTTGGTGTCAGGTGTCTCTCCCACTCTTCATTTTGTACTTGATGAGGCAAGATCCCATCCTGAACCCAGAGCTCACTCATTAGACTGGTTAGCCACTTTGCTACAGGGGCCCCCTTGTCTCTGCCTTCCAAGTGATTACAGGAGGACCACCACACCCACCCCACATTTATAGTAGTCCTGGCATACGAACTTCAGTCTCATGATTCCATGGCCAGCACTTTACCCACTGAGCCAACTCCATAGTTCCTATTCCATAGTTTTCAATGAAGCATTTCGGTCGGGGTTCAACTGGCCACTCATACACTGTAACAGGAGAGGACAGTGAAAAGCCCACCTGTCTTTGGGCATCCACCACCTGCCTGCAACAGCATCTGAGGTCCCCATGATTTCCGTGAGCTATGTCATTATCCCCAGAGGCCAGCTCGGGTGGTTGTGAAAGGTGCCAGCGCCTGCCTCGGGTCAGGAAGGTGTTTTCTTGCAAAGCAGGGTGAAGTTCCTGTGTTAGCAGTGGAGCTGTGAGCAGTAGTGGGAATGCTAGATTCTACAGATAGAAGGTGGGCTTTTGGGAAAGGTGGGTCCATGAGGAGCTGGGGGAAGGGATGGGCCAGTGGAGCAGACCGCTGATGCAAAGCTGAAAGAATCTTTCATGTTGAAGGAGAAAAGAAAAATCTAGTGTTAGCACTGATTTGGCTGTTTCAGCCACTACATGTCCCCTCCCCATCCACATTATCTCTGTCCTCCCCATTTTCTCTCTCTTTCTCCCACACTATAAATAATTACAAGTCTTTGTTCTTTGCCTTGGGAATAGCTTCCCCAGCTGTTGCTGTGTTTCTGAACTGAATAAAAGCATCTCTTGAAATCTACAAAAGGAATTGATCGAGCTGTGTGTGCTTTTAAAACTGGTTCAACTCCATTAGGAGGGGAAAAAAAATCTCACTTGCAAAATAACTAACATGGAGTGCATCTTGTAGCCTTTTGTCCCCATGTGGGCAGATGTGCTGAGGACCCCATGGTTAGGGTGGCTCTTCGCTGTCACTAACTCTGCTGTGGCAGAGTGAAAGGGACAACACAGGCCAGAGGTAGAGCGGTATCCTTGGACACTGCTCAGCGCTTTTCCTCTTCCTCCTCAGTCCCCTAGGAAGCAGTACTGCCCAGCCACATCTCTTGGAAGAGCTTCAGGACTGGGTGGACTAGTTTCTTAGCAATAATCATTGTTTTCATGGCACTATGGGAAGCACTTCTAGAAGGCAGAACTGCCGAGGAAAGACATCTGCTCCAAGAAGATACTGAGGAGAAAATCAAGCTGTACGTATGGTCTTCTTTCAAGGCCAAAGGAGCCGGAGGCAGATTTTTCTCATGGCTGTTGGCTCCCTGAGGTGGAAAATGGCTGGAGTTTTTGTCATCCAGGAGAGGGGACTGGCCACTAGTGTCAGTTGACAGTGCTTTAGATCATCCATGAGCATCTACAGGAGTAGGTATTATTCAGTAGAACACACAGCACCTTTATTATTAGTATTAGTATTAGTATTATTTTTTTTTTTTTACAAAATTACTTGTCCTTCATGCTGACACCCAGATGGCCAAATGACAACCTGACCTCCTCTAGGGCAATCATGGCCTGACTTGTCACTACAAGCCTGGAGAGATTCCAAAGTGCTCCAACATGAGTCACTAGCTCCCAGAGAGCCCTGCCCCATGGCCAACTCTGCCTCTAGGATCCCATTTCCGTGCAGACTGTTGTTGCTAATTTTGTCTTTGTTCTGTAGTAAAATATAAACAAAAATAAAATTTGCCACTTTTAAAGTATGGAGTTCAGGGGTATTAAATAGATGTGCAATGGCATGCAGCATTGCCACTATCTGGTTTCAGGAATTTTCATCACTTCTAATGGAATCCCCGTATTTGCTAAACCTCCACCCCTGGCTCCTTACTCCCCCAGTCCTTGATATTTGCTCATCTGTCTTCTATCCTATGGATTTGCCTATTGTGGACATTGTGTGTAAATGAAATCATAGTGCAGCATGTGACCTCTCATGACTGACTTCTTTCCCTAAGCATCAGGCGTGTGTGTGTGTGTCTGTGTAGTTGATGTGTGGTTGATGTGTGTGTGTCTGTGTGGTTGGTGTGTGGCTGGTATGTGTGTGTGTGTGGCTGGTGTGTGTTTGTGTGTGGTTGGTGTGTGGCTGGTGTGTGTGTGTGTGTGTGTGTGTGTGTGTGTGTGTGTGTGTGTACCAATGCCCATGTGCCACAGCATATGTGTGAAAACCAGATGACCACTTTTGGGACTCACTTTTCTCCTTCCACCGTGGGATCTCCAGAGTTGACAAACTTAGGTTTTCGGGCCTATGCAACAAGTACTTTCACCCACGGAGCCATCATGCTGTACTGTGTCTTGGTCTTTTATTCCCTTTTGTGTCTGAATAAAATTTGGTTGCCTGGATCCGTCACAGTTTGGTTACCTTCTGTTACTTTTTTGTCCATTATGTACCCAAACATAATGCTTGGCCCCTTCACTCTGTTTCTACAGTGATTTCCACTATGTCAGTCATGTGAGTAAAGATATCTTATAGTATGCTGTTGAGGTTAAATTATATATACCATGTAAAGTCACCAAACGTACTTAGCTTAACAATGTTACTACTATATAGTCATTATAATCATTCTGTAATCTTATGATCATATGGATTCCTTAGGATCTCTCCTTTTATTATCTCATTTATTTTTACAACATACCTTAAGTATAGCCAGGACTTGACAACCCCAGAAAGAAGATGATTAGATGAGGTACCTTTCAGGACAATGTTGAACTGCACCCCCCATTCGTTCCCCATCTGGGGGGACCCTAAAGCCATGGTTCCCACTATACTACAGTAAAGAGTTCCTGACCTGCATCTACAGAAAACAGTCTCTGCCCAGTGGCTCTCCTTTTTCTCATACATAGGCATGACTCTTTCTCAAATGTATACTGTTGTTGTTAGGACAAATGAAAGACAGCTGTTGTCAAGGCCTCTTACCATTGTAAGACTTCTCAATCCAATCATTTTCATATTGGAGATGATGAACAGCCACTAGCATGTAGCAACACCATGAGAAACTCAAACCAGTAAGCTCAGATGAAATGCAACCACTAGCATGAATTTAGTGAACTTTAACTGTGAGTTTAGTGCCAACTCAAGATCTAGGTGATATAATGGGGATATGAATAGGCAGGTGATATTCTTTATTATAATGTTTATTTGTTACATCTCCATCATAGTGCCCTCTTTCCACCCCTCCCAGTTCCACCCTCCCACCCTCTCCTCTCTCTCCCACCCATCCCACTCCTCCAATATGGAGTGTCCCTACATATCAGCCCCTCTCAGTTCAACAGTCATATGAGGGCTAAGAGCTTCCTCTTGCACTGGGGGCCTACATGGTAGCACCCCTAGGGCAAATTGTCACCTTGATAGGTAACAAAGTCTATGTTCCTGATCTTTTTGGTGTGTTGGTTGTAGGATAGTTATCCTGTACTATATGGCTAAAATCCAATTATAAGTGAGTAGATGACATGTGCACCTTTCTGAGTCTGGGTTAGCTTACTCAGGATGAAGTTTTCTAGTTCCATCTATTTGGCTGTGAATTGCATGATTTCATTGTTTCTGATGGCTGAGTAGTATTCCATTGTGTAAATGTACCACAATTTTTTTATCCATTCGTCAGTTGAAGGACATCTGGGTTGTTTCCAGTTTCTAGCTATTGCAAATAAAGCTGCTATGAACATAGATGAGGATATGTTTCTGTGGTTTGGTGAGGAATCATTTTGGTGGATACCCAGAAGTGGTATGGCTGGGTCTTGAGGTAGGGCTATTTCAAGTTTTCTAAGATATCGCCAGACAGATTTCCATAGTGGTTGTACAAGTTTGTACTCCCGCCAGCAATGGAGGAGTGTTCCCCTTTCTCCACAACCTTGTCAACATGTGCTGTCATTTGAGTTTTTGATCTTATAGGCAGGTGGTTTTTATCTTTGGAAGACCAAGCATGGGTCAGTGAAATGGTGAACAAGTGTCAGTACAAGACCCACTACTAACTCTATACTGCAGAGAAGAGATAAAATCAATATAAACCAAAGTTATCAGAAAAGGCTTCAGGGAAGAACCTGAAAGAATAAACTAGCTTGGAAAAGGGCCTAGGGCTCCAGGTAAGGCAGAGACTGAAATGAGGAAGGAGTATGGGGCTAATAAGTTGGTTTGCCTGAAGTAGAGTGTTTGATTTGAAATGTAATTTCCACAGTCAGTAGGTCAAAATACAGAGTACCAATACTGGAGGGAGGCTGGACAGGAAGACACAATCTGCTGGAATTCTCAGTAGAAGAAATTGAATGAAGTATGGAACAGGAAACTCAGTCCAGCTGAAGCAGGAGAATAGAACCAGGAATGGGTGCAGGGAAACTCAAAGATGTTTCTATTCCACAATGTGCCTATCTTAGGAACTCCACCAGGGATCAGACTCTGCACACAGCACTGCCTCTTTTTTTTTTTTTTTTTTTTTTTTTTGGTTTTTCGAGACAGGGTTTCTCTGTGTAGCCCTGGCTGTCCTGGACTCACTTTGTAGACCAGGCTGGCCTCGAACTCGCAAAGATCCGCCTGCCTCTGCCTCCCAAGTGCTGGGATTAAAGGCGTGCGCCACCACTGCCCGGCTAGCACTGCCTCTTTTGACATGGTGTCTTTGCCCTCTATACTAACTGTTTTCTAACACAGACACACACATTTGCATTACTCAGACAGGCTACGGACCTTGGCCCCATGGCCAGACCTCTTGCATTATTTCTAGCTTCAAGAGGGTGTATGCCCTCTGGGAGTAGACAAATGGATCAACAGCTTGCCAGGTTGGCTTTATAAATGTCTTCGCACCCTCAATACTCTTTAAGGCAATGGCTTTCATGTGTTGAAGTTCACCCGGTCATGTTCCTCCTTGTTTTGCAAAGAGCAGAGGGTAGAATATTGAGAGGCTGGTATGTTTGGAAAGGCTCATATCATCACATCATTGATTGATTTACACCTGAGGATGCAGCCTCTTGGTAGCACTCTGATAAGCCACCCTAACTTACCTGGTAGAGAGCCATGCTATTCTTGTCTGCACACTTCTGAGATTCTGAGAGGGATAGTATTAAGGAGCCACTCTGGCTGTAGATGAAGATCTGGACGTCCCCTCACCAACTTCTTACCTGTGCTGGAAGCTCATTTGCATGATTCCTCAAACGGGACCACATAGGGTCTGAAGGGTTGGGTACCACTCCCTGAAGGTGCTGCTAGATACTCTTCCCTAGTATCCACAAACCTGCACTTGTGGCTCTTCATTTGCTGTTTAGCACAGGCCTCCCCACAGCCCTATCAGAAGAGAGAGAGAGAGCGAGAGAGAGAGAGAGAGAGAGAGAGAGAGAGAGAGAGAGAGCATCCTCCTTGGCCCTCACAACCAAGAATTATGCAATTTGTAGAAAATCCTTGTCACCTGAGCTCAGCTGAGGAATAATACAGTCAAAGGAAAACATAGCAAAATGTTTTTTAAGAAGCCATTGGGACAGGGTTGGAAAGATAGTTCAGAGGTTAAGAGCATTGGCTGTTCTTCCAAAGGACCCAGGTTCAAATACCAGCATCCACATGGCAGTTCACAGCTGTCTGTAATGGCCGGGTGTGGTGTTGCACGCCTTTAATCCCAGCACTCAAGAGGCAGAGGCAGGCAGATCTCTGTGAGTTCAAGGCCAGCCTGGTCTACAGAGTGAGTTCCAGGACAGTCAGGGATACACAGAGAAACCCTGTCTCAAAAAAAAAAAAAAACCACGAAGGAGGAGGAGGAGGAAGAAGAAGAAAGAAGGAGAAGCTACCATTGGGAGAAGCCCAAGAAGAAAGAAGGAGAAGCCACCATTGGGAGAAGCCCAATGTAGTGGTGCCTGCCATTAATTTGAGCACTCTGGAGTCAGAGACAGGCAGATGGCTGGTTGTTCCAGGCCAGTCTGGTCTATATAGTGAGTTCCAGGACAGCCAGGGCTACCTAGTGAGACTCTGTCTTGAGAAAACAAACAAAGAGAAAAGAGGATTGTCGCGTCCCCCTCGACCAGCAAGGATGACGCAACTCGCAAAAGCTCTTCTCCGGCAGTTTATTCAGGTCCCTTGAAAACAGTCTTCCGAATGCCCGGGCAGACCCAACCCACAGGCTAAATACTAAATGAACAGCCAATCAAGTAAAGCCACATGGTGCTATCTTAGAGGCCCACATATGCGGAAGCAAGCCAGATCAGCGGTCTTAGCCAAATATGGACTTGTTTACCACCGAGAGAGCTCACCGTCGGGCTGGTGGAAGGCGGAAACCGGCGCCATCTTTAGGGCGCGGCACATCGCAGCTCTCTACAGTTCCCCCTTTTTTATTTTTTCTAAAGTTGGTAGAAGTCCCTGGAAAGGCTACGTAATCCCCATATCTGGGGATCTCATGGTGGGCCTGAGCCTGTAGGAGGGCAGTGCTCAAACTCTTACCTGTCTCTGGGTCAGCCTCCCCACTCGGGACTGCCCTGTCTTAGGTGGCCGAGACTTACCCGTCTACTCCGTCATTGACTTGCCAGACCCTAATATCCGTGGAACGAATACCTCAGTGGGCAGGGACTATGCTTAGTGAAGATTTACTTCACGGCAGCGAGCCATGCCTGAGGGGACTGGCCCACCTCAATGATGACAAGGGCCTGTATAATCATGGCTGCATTACGCTTCTGTGTGGCTCTCATCTTGTAGATGCACCATAGGCAAACCAGAGAGGCTAGTATCATCAGTATCGCCAAAGAGCCTACGCCCGCCCACTCCTTAAGATGATCCATAGCCGTCTGAATCCAGGAAGTCAAGCCAGTAGCCAGGCTCAGATCCACCCGAGTGGAATTGATGTGGACGATTGTTGCTCTCAGCTCTCTCATCAAATTTTCAAATTCAGCCGACCAATCCTGTAAGAGGAACTTTGACAATTGTCTAGACAGATTAGCAGCCTTTGTAAAATTTTGATACTGCACGGAAGTAACACATAAACCTTGCATTTTCCACTCACACCTCAATTGTGCTAGTTGCCAAAGAGAATCAATCTGTTCTTGTATTAAATCTATGCGTTGATTAACTATCATAAGACCTCCTTTGAGATGAGAATTCATATCCAATGCCTGTGCTACAGTGGCTGAGATGTTATTCAGGGCATTGGCAGTCTGTATAGAACTAGACAAGGCAATAGCTGAGGCAGTAGCCCCCACAGCAGCAACAGTGATGGCAGTAACAATAGCTGCAGTGATGCCAAAATCTCTTTTAAGCCTGAATAGCATCATGGTATTAGGGGCCTCTACAGGAACTGGTACATATCGAGGCATTCTAGTCACCACAGCCACAGGAAAAGCTGTGGCATTCCAGCATAGGGCATAAAAACATGTGTCCGGAGTGCATACTAACTTTTTTTCACCCAAGGATGCACTCCCATTACTTACAATCCACAGAAAAGGAGGCCAGAGACACACTGGCGAAGCTGAAAAGTTCTTGTTGCGGTAAGAATGAAACAAAGATTTCCAAGTACCAGAGCCACTACCGCTAGAAAAATCCAATTCAGTAGCGGACCCTAGGGAAAAACTAAATCTTTGATAAATTCCTCCTCCATCCTGAAAGACAGGGTAGTACAGCTCATGTCTCACTTCCCTCCAGACATTTGGACAGAATGACCGCCCACTAGGACCACTCAGAGGGGAAGTCTCATTATATGAAGGCGGCGCCAACACAGGCGGCGCCAACACAGGCGGCCCCGGACCTGAGGGCTCTATCCGGGTACAGTCAGAACTCTTCCTCAAAGATGACTTCTCCATTTCCTTTGCTAACATTTTAAGTTCCTCTTTAGACTCTGAGCTATCCTCTTCCAAAGTATCTTTCCCAGATTTGACCGAGCGCTCCTTTTTTAACTGTTCTAATGCCTTTTGTCCTTTTTCCACTGCCTTGCAATATCTCTGATCTCCTAAACAACTCCGAACAAGTCTCCAAATAGGCCGTGCTCCTCCCTGCAATGTACTTTGCTCCCAGGCAAAATCCAAGTCCCTGCCTAATTTGTCCCAGCAGGATACCGTAAGATTCCCGGACACCGCAAACCACGGAGCCACGGAATTGCATTCATTCAAAAATCTCTCTAGGGTAGATTTCTTAATTTTCAAATTCCTAGCTAAAAGTAGCTCCTGAAGAGCCAGAAAAATTGGATGTGACTCAGACAATCCCATGATTAAAAATTTACTTTCGGTTCGCAGCTTCCCCGCGAAACTTTACCTTTTGTTCGCAACTTCCCGCGAAACTTTACCTTTTGTTCGCTATCTCCGCGAAACTTTACCTTTTGTTCGCTATCTCCGCGAAACTTTACCTTGTGTTCGCTATTTCCGTGAAACTTTATTGTCCCAATTTATCCCAGGAACTTACCAGCGCGCTGCCCCTGACTGCAGGAGTTCTGAGTCTTTTTTGGGTCCCCGTACGGGTCACCACTTGTCGCATCTCCCTCGACCAGCAAGGATGACGCAACTCGCAAAAGCTCTTCTCCGGCAGTTTATTCAGGTCCCTTGAAAACAGTCTTCCGAATGCCCGGGCAGACCCAACCCACAGGCTAAATACTAAATGAACAGCCAATCAAGTAAAGCCACGTGGTGCTATCTTAGAGGCCCACGTATGCGGAAGCAAGCCAGATCAGTGGTCTTAGCCAAATATGGACTTGTTTACCACCGAGAGCGCTCACCGTCGGGCTGGTGGAAGGCGGAAACCGGCGCCATCTTTAGGGCGCGGCACATCGCAGCTCTCTACAGAGGATGTGGTGCAGTATGCAGTGGCGCTTGCATGGAGGGGAGTATAGGGGAGCATCACCATTGTTCTGCCCTCCTTATGTAGCAGAAACTGAAGATGTGTTTAGAAGAGGCTGTTCCCCACCCTAAGTCCCTCCATACTATAGCGAACAACATTTCTTCAGGCTGTGCCTTGCCCTGGGCGACTCCAACTGATAAGCAGTATTTGACTCTATTTTGAGCACAAACGCAAAGGTAGCGTGCTTGTGAAAATGTTGTCCATGTAGACACTATCACCTGTGCAGCACTACCCATGAGGTCCAGACTGATAATTTATCCACAAGTGTAAATGGGCACATCCCTTATAAACTCATCAAAGGAGACTGAGACCATATGAACACATGAGAGTATTAATATTATACCACAAGAATCAGACCTGAGAGCTTATTGAACATGCCAAACAAAGGAAGGGTACAACAACCCCAACTGGACTCCATAAAGAGGAGAATATCTAACATGATGATGGTTGACTACCCCTACTACCTCGTGTCAAGGTCTCAACACACAGACAACTTCCAATTTTCTCAGGAGCTTCCGCTCAGCTCAGTTCTTACTGCTAACATGGCCTACTGAAATTGCCACCGGTCCATCCACAGTTCATCAGGCTGAACCAGGTCCTGCATCTCACCCCACCTCCACAGGTCTGATGGTCTTGAGCTTGCCTATACAGCCTCTGTCATCCCCCATCTCACCTCTGCAGCTCAGCTCAGGACCCTCCAGCTCTGCTTATTAATATCTTACCTCAACTTTCCTTCCACCTAAGTCAGCTATCAGCCTCTGCCTTTTTGAATTCCTTGAACTCTCTTGTGGCCTTGTTAACACTTTAATAGCCATTCTATAACACCTCTCTCTATATTTAGATATTATTACTGTGTGAGGTATAATATGGAATCTGGTAATTACTTTTATTAATTAGGATTGGAATAAAAGAATCCAAGTTTGCTAATGGTCATCTATCAAGGTTGAGATGGCTTAGCAAATTGCAGCCAAAGAAACCAGTGTAACTTGTAGAGTTACTGGTAACCAATAAATTCTGATATTGTGGAAATACACATCTACGTTTCTAAACAGCACACTTACAACAAAGTTCATATCTAGGATGAAAACTGTTCTAGTTCCTAACCTGTGGCTTTCCCCCATGTGTTAGTTTTCTATTACTATAATTAAATATCCAAGAATTTACTTATATGAGAAATTTTTTATTTAGCTCATATTTCTGGAGGTCTCTGTCTAAAATTAGGTGGACCCATTGCTGTGGATCTCTGATGGGGGTGTCACATGGCAACAAAGAGAATGCACGACAGGACAAATTACTTACCTCACGGCCAGGAAGCAAAAGCAAGAGGAAGAGCCCGGGTCCCACAATACCCCTCAAGAACATTCCCCTAATAATTTAAGAGCATTTCTCCAAGCTCTACCTCCTGAAATTTCCACCATTCACCAATACCACCATACCAGCCACATTCCAGATCCAAACTACAGCATCCCACTCCTGAGACCAAAGGTTCATTTAAATCTCAGAAGGCAAAAGTTCTTCATCCACCACCAAGAATCTCATTAGTGTTTCAACAAAGTCTCCCCTGAGATGCAAGACCAATTCAATATGTGAGCCCCTGCAAAAATGCAAAAGAAAGTTGCATACTTCTAAGATTCAATGGTAGGCTAGCCACAGTATAAGCATTCCTATATCAAAAGAGAGAAACAGGAAATAGTGAGAGAGATTTGCTCAAAGCAAGACAGGGAACATTTACTCTCCAAGCTCTGGACCTAGCATCTGGGGCACACTGAAGTGGATTGTAGTCTTTCAAGAGCTTGGGCCACACTGTTTTTATGAATTTGCTAGCTGCAGTCTAAATGCTCTTTGTTTGATATTTTCAATTTTTATTATATTCGTTTACTTATTTTCTGTGAACATACATGCATATGTGTGCCACGGCACATTTGTAGAGGTCAGGTTGTCGATTCTCTCCTTCTATCATGTGGGTCCTAGGGAATGACCTCCAATTGTCAGGCTTGGTGGCAAATGATTTTACTGGCTGAGATGTTTACCTGGCCTGAAATGGCCTGCTCTTTCAGGGTGGCTTTTTTTCTTATTGCCTGTAGCTTCCATTAGTAGACACTGCACATTGCTGGCACCTCTACCTCCCTGGGAATCTCCACTGCAAGTTAGATTCATGCTCTTCACTCTACACATTACTCTTTTAGGGTTTCTTGTAAGGCCTCGGACCCTACCACAAACTGCCTGCCCTACACTCTCCTTAGAAAACAGATGGAAGCTGCCATGACCCTATAACTCTTTCAGCTTTTTTGTTTGGGGTTTTTTTTGTTTGTTTGTTTGTTTTGTTTTTTTGAGACAGGGTTTCTCTGTGTATCCTTGGCTGTCCTAGACTCACTTTGTAGACCAGCCTGGCCTTGAACTCACAGAGATACACCTACCTTTGCCTCCCTGAGTGCTGGGATTAAAGGCGTGCGCCACCACGCCTGGCTACTTTCAGCTTTCAACCCTATAACTCTTATATTCCGCAGGCCAGGAAAACCAGCATCCTATAGATGGTGTGAAAGTCTGCTGCCGGTGCAAGCTGTACCTGAACCTGCTTAGACTATGGCTTTTGCAGGCACAGACATTTTGTCAGCTGAATTTGTGAAGTGCATATGTGTTTGTGTGTGCCTGGAGGGTGGGGTGAGGGGAATCATGGGGCCATGGTGGGCGTGCAGGACACTGTGTGACTCTTGAAATTATTCTGTCCTGCAAAGCTAATCTGTATTTCCCCATCTCTGAGACTGTGATGGGTGGGGCACCTCTTGAGTTCTGAGATGTCCTCAGGGCATCCTCCCTATTGTTCTTCATGCAAAGCACTTGGCTTCTCTTTATGGGTGCTAATCCCTTTGGCAGCCATGTCTTCACAAGGGCTCCTTTTTCTGCCAAGCCTACCCTTTTTGTTTTTCTCCCTTTTGCTGCTCCTCATTCTCACTAAACTTGGCTGAAAACAGCCAGTAAAATCCAAGCTTCAGCCTGAATATTTCATTGCTTTGAATTTCTCCCATCACATAAAATAGCTCATAGTCTTTAAATGTGACCTTCTACACAGCATCAAGACAAAGACAAAATACAGCCAAAAGATTCTGCTGTGTAACAAGGATGGCCTCTAGCCTAATTTCCAACAGAGTCCTTATTTACATCTGAAACATCATCAGCCTGTCTCTTACTGCCTATATTTCTATCAGTAGTCCAGTCTTCTGAGCATTCATCAGAATTGCCTCTTAAAATTCTCAAATGCTAAAAAGCCTTTTCTTTTTCGGTGTGGTAAGCAAGTGCTTTGCTACTGAGCTTTATTCCAGCCTCACCACGAAAACATTCTAAGATTTCTCTCTTGCTTCTTCAAAGTCTTCTAAATCCCTCCATTGTAAAAGAACATACCTCCACACCATCAAGTAGCTACAATCAGCAACCCTACACTTGGTATCAGTTTTCATTAGCTTCCCATCACTAAAAAACAACAATAATAACAAGTACAGAGATAATTTATATAGGAAAATCCTTATTTAGCTTATGGTTCTGGAGGATCTAGTTCAAGATTAGGCGAATTCATTACTTTGGCCTGTACTATGGGTGGCAGATGGTGATGGTGGGGAGTATATGATGGGAAAAACTACTTAATTCATGGCCAAGAAGCCAAAGCAAGAGGAAAGGACAGAGTCTTAAAATTCCCTTTCAGGACAGGTCCCAGTAAGCTAATGGCCTTTCACTAAGCACCACCCCCTCAAAGACCTACTACTTTCCAATAGGGCCACACACCTGCTAAGTCTTTAACTCATGGACCTTCAGAAAATACTCTAGATGTAAACTGTAATGCCCCACAAGAACATGATGCAAATTTATTTATTTATTTTTTTAAGCTTAAAATTGTTTGTGAGGCAATTTTGGGACCAGTCTGGAGCAAGGCATGTTTTACCATGGTGACATAGTAAAAAGATGATTGAGCTGAAGAAAGAGAGGACGGGTATTTTCATATTTCTACATCTTCCGGCTAACACTTATACAATCAGATATTTCCTGCATCATCAGGAAATTTTTACCACCCCCTGATACAGGATGAAATGATTGTGTCTATCTCCTTAATTAGTGGGTTATAAGGAGGGTGAGCAGAAGTCTCGCTTTATCTGGTACCATCCCAGATTATATCTGCCATGCCAGCCTAGGTATAAAGACAGACTTACATAAGGCATAAAAGCAGCCTAAGCATTGAGAGGATTTTACTGCTCAAACCACAAGCTAGTCAGACAGGATGGGAACCAAGGACTCAGCCCATAGAAGCCTGCACTGGGCCTCCTTTTTTCTTTTAACTATGTGGCTTTAATTGTTGCCTTTTTTTTTTTTCTCTGCCTGGTAAATCTTTTCTTCAAGGCAGAGTTTACACTATCCCTAAGTGGTGTGTTCAGCAGTTTTTCTTATTAGAAAGCCCAGGAGTTTCTAAATTGCTAGGTCCTAGGAGATAAAAGAGGAACTGTAGGGCAGGGGGTAAAGTGCTTTCACAGCCTTGCAGCCAAGGGAATCCTGGGAAAGTGTAATTTTTGGATGAGGTAGAGGAGTGCAGATCCTTCAGTGTCCAATACAGTAAGTACCCCAAGTTTACTGAGTACACTTCCTGGCATTCATCTTCATCTAACAACCTGGTTATTATTTTATGATCCAAAGATCCTATTTCCCTCTCACTCCACACAGAGAGATGCCATCCATCCTGAAGTGGGGGATGGTTCTAGTTTGCTTTGCTTTTCTCTTGCTGTGATAAATACCATGACCAAAAGCAACTTTTTTTTTTTTTTTTGAGACAGGGTTTCTCTGTGTAGCCCTGGCTATCTTGGAACTCACTCTGTAGACTAGGATGGCCTTGAACTTATGGAAATCTGCCTGCCTCTGCTTCCCAAATGCGGGGATTAAAGGCATGTACCACCACTCCCGTCCCCAAAAGCAACTTTTAAAGGAAGTTGTTTGATTTAACATTTTCTGGTCACAGCCTGTCACTGGGGGGAAGACAGAGAAGGAGCTCAAACAGGAAGTGAAGCAGAAACACTGCTTACCGGTTTGCTCTCTGGCTTCTTCTCAGTTACCTTTCTTACAGAGCCCGCCAAGGGATGGTTCCTCCTGCATCAACTATCAATCAAAGCAATGGCCCACAGACATGATCACAGGTGAATCTAGTTGAAACAGTTTCCAACTGAGGGTCCCTCTTCCCAGGTGTGTCAGGTTGACAATTAAAAACCAACCATGACAGGGATGGGGTTGGCCTTGGAATAGGAAGGTCAAGGACTTCCTTTCCTGGGGAAGCTTCCCAGAATGTATATGGCTACAGTTGGGTCTTACTTTGTCCTTGGAAGGTGACTCTGTTGACCTCTATGTGCACATATGTATACATGTCTATGCTCACAGTACCTGATACGGCCCATATGCTAAGACTCTGAGAGCAGAGGTCAGTGTAGTTGACAGCAACTTCTACCTACTGGGGCTTACCCTGTGGAAAAGGGTCACTTGTTCCCTCTTCCTGACATGGAAACATTTTCTCCCTTGGACAGCCTCTGCCTCAAGTTCCAGGTTTCAACACAGGTCCTTCTGGCGATGACAATAGTAATAATGGCAGAGGACATACCCTCTGGGCCATTCATCTATCCATTTTTAAATTTTCTCTCTCTGAGGTAGTTACTAGCCCTGTCCCAGGATACTGAAATGTGGGACTTACCACAGGAGATGGAGGTGTCTCCAGAAGGGAAGAAAGGTGAGTGTCCAAACCATATTCCCAGTCAAGTAAAGTGGAACGCAATGTTCTAAATGATTATCTTTTCATTTGTCTTTTACTGTAAATTCCTTGAAGGCAGGGTCCCTGGCTTTTGTGTAAACCCAGAGCTGGCAACGGTATTTGGCACATATGCTGAATTCTCAGTAATTACTCGCAATTCCCAACAGGGCCCCGTTCTCTCCTCTCCAGCTCGCCTTCTCTGCCTGGAACATCTTCCGTTGGCCCTTTGCCTAACTAACTCCTCCTCATCCTTAGAGGTTCTACTCATCTATCACCTTCCCAAGACAGCTTCTCTGACCTCCCCCCCACCCCCAGTTCCAGCTGGGTTAGATGCTCCTTCCCTGGATTTTCTCATCAGACAGACAGGGCTGTCTCTCCTACTAAACAGAGGGGCTTCTGGAGGACAACACAGGTGCTGGCACACAGTAGAATGCCAGTAAGTATTTGCTGAATGGGTAAAGACTGTTGGGTAAGCAATGCCTGATTCTAAGCACAGATAAGATGAGAAAGATAGTGGTCAAGTTATTCGAATGTTTCTTAAGGTTTAACTTTTTCAGTCTATAAAGATGAGACCTCGTGACAAGATCAGTTTCCACCAATATTGCAGCAAACTTATAGACTCTCTTTGAGCCGCTGACAGCCCTAAGCAGGACCCACAACCTTTGGCCATTTGTAGGTGCTGCCCTGATTTGGACCCTGGGATCAGTCCTGTGTTGTTCTGGGGGAATTTTGAGAAGCCAAATTTCCTTATTTATTAAAAGGTATCTGTGGGATGTCTTATCCGTGAGGCTACTCAGTCTGACACAGCATATGAATAGCTACAAAACATCAACTGGAAAGAGCTGCCAACACAGCAGGGAAGGCCTACAGAGGCGAGGTCACTCTGGTGGGGAAGAGAAAACACAGCAGGGCTGCCCAGGGGAGGCCCTTGGGTGGTCCTTGAGGACTCTATGGCTGAAGGTACCAAGGGGTGGACTTTCAGGGCTTGTTTAGGAGAGAGTATAGATGGCACTTTCTTAACTTTCAAAATGGCCACATCCTCATCCCTCTGATAAACTCAAAACATCACATTTCCCCAAACAACAGTCAGCATATGGAGAATTAAATACTGTGAGTCCGGAGCATAGCTGAGGAGAGGAAGAAAGCATTGTTCTTTCTCTCTGTGCCCCTGCTCTGCCCCAAGCCCAGCACGTTCCCTTCCTCTAACATCCTGGTAGTCATCCATGGGTCTGGTGGAGTGGAACTGAGCACAGGGTTTATGGAGAGGAAATCAGTGTGCAAGATTCAGGAGGGACATCCACAGGCAGGATGGGACAGAGTGGGACAGTAAGCACAGTTAATACTATCAAAGTTGCTGCAGTTCTTGAATGTTGGTAAAAATTGTGAGACTCCCTGTGAACCTCTAACTTTCCCAGGTAATGTTCACAATGTACTGCTCCAGTTTGGACCCTATGATCAATCTTGTCTTATATAGGGCAGCTGAGGTTTTAAAAAATTATTTGTTAAATTTTATTGGTGGAATGCCATTACCACAAAGCTACCTGACATAGTGATTTGGATAAGTGAAAAATATTGGCCCATCAGATCTTTGGACACAGCCCTGAGGGACTCCGCTGAAGATGAGGAGGGTGTAGGAAAAGAGAGAGGTAAGGAGAGCTGGAGAGATTGCTCAGGAGGCAAGAGCACAAATGTTTACACCAAGGACATGGGTTCAGTTCCCAACACCTACACTGGGAGGTTCACAACTGCCTATAAGCTTAGTTCCAGGGGATCTGATGTTCTCTCATTTCTAAGAGCACTTGCATGCCTGTGGTACACATAAACAAATGCACACACACACACACACACACACACACACACACACAACCTTTTGAGAAAGAGAAGGATATTAAGGGATGAATAGCAGAAGGGAGCACTGTTTACACTTGGAATTTATTATATATTAGGTCCTGGGAGCTCAGAAAACACCCCTCATTCATTCACCAGTAAGAACTGTTGGTTCTTGTATGTGCCAGACATTATGCTGAGTACTGGGGAGACAATAAAGGACAAAAAGAGAAACCTCTGTCCTCCGTGGAACCTGTGTGTCCGAATTCTAGAAGGGGAAAAAGGATGGGAGGCAAACAAATATATGCACGAGCAAAATTGTTTCAGAAAGTGGTCCGTGCTATGAAGACAGCAGAGGGACGAGTGGGAGAGAAATGGGTAGAAGAAGGTTCTTTTACATAAGGAGGGACCGTGGAAGTGCCCCCGTGAGGTGGTAGTGGACATGTGTTCTGTGATGCTTTAGCAGAGTCATAGGAAGGTTTGGAGACAATGTTCAGGGTTTCAAGCCCAAAGCACTTGTTTTTTAATCACAGAAAAAATTTTGTTTATAATTTTTTTGCCATGTATGTTTACATGTATGTTCAGGAGCATTCATCCATGAACGCACCTGCAGAGGACAGAAGGGGCTATCGGGTGTGTTCTGCTCTGTCACTTTCTGCCTTACTGCCTTGAGACAGGGACACAAGTGAATTCGAAGCCCTGTATTTTAGTGAGCTCCCAGGATCAGCTTCTTTGTCCAGTTTTTAACACGGGTTGTGGGGATACAAACTTGGGTCCTCATGCTTGTATGCCAATTAATTTACTGAGTGATTTCTGTCTTCAGCCCAGGTTACTTTATTATTATTTTTAATTAAAAGGAGAAACATTGGCAAATTTCTGCTGTTAAAGTTGACAGACATAAGAGCGATGAAGGTCTCCATACCTTCAGGAAAGAATTCCAAGACATGTATTCTTTTGCTTCTTGCTGACAGTAAGACATCTGACTCAGCACCTGGAGATGCACTCTTTTCTCTTTAGCTGTGAGCTAAAGGACACTCTGATGTGGAGAAGATCTACTCAGGGCAGATCACTAAATACATCTCCAAGGGTGGATGGGGTGGATGGACAACACCTGCAGATCTCCCAGGGCTAAAGATGCACAGAGCTACATGTCCATCAAAGTTCACCAGAGCACATGTTCCAGATGATATGACCAACTTTGAACATGAACTTACTGAGGCCCTTGGGTCTGCCTTCAATCAGTTTCTAGCCTTGAATGGTAGCAGGGTATGATCAACTGATACCACCAAATCTCTAAGCATTGGCCTCAGTCTTATGGAGCACAGTAAAGATTGGGAAACATCTAACTTACAGGACCACCACCTCTACACATTGAAAGCAAGCTACACATTTCAAGGACTGGATGATATGCTAGTATTGTGACCTAAGAGAAATTTCCTGCCCTGAAGGATGATATGAAGTAGAATTTCTTCTCAATGATGTCCTTGACGTAACACCATAGCAAGCTTCGTGTGACCATTTCTAAGGTCTCTATGTGCAAGCCGGAGAGGAACAAAATAAACAGAATAAGTCAGAATGAAGAGTAGGGACAACACACTGTCACCCTTGGGCCCTGTACCTCTCTCAAAGGAAAAGAGGGGGCAGGTTTGATGTTTTGTTTTGGAATTACTCCCACATAAGTAAGGATGTTTGCATATTTGTGGTCAAATAGACAAACATCCTCTCTATGCCCTTTCTGTCACAATTTCTTTCTTCTCCACTTTTCCAAATGTTACCCAGCAATGGTAGACCAATAATTGCTCCTCTCCGAAGGTGTTCATACACCAGTCCCTGTAACTGTGATTATGTCTCCTGATACAGTGAAAGGCTCTTCAGAGAGGTGATTGAGGGTCTGAAGATGGTGGGATTTCCTGGTGGGTCCAATGTCATTCCAAGGAGGGGCAGAGAGGAGGGAGATGTGACAAGATATGGAGTCTATAAAATGGTCTTTGAAAAAGGAGAAAGGGCCATGAGCCAAGGAATGTGAGCAGTCTTCAGAATCCAGAGGACAAAGACACAGTTCCTTCCCTTGAGCCTCTACACACATCACAGCCCTGATGAAAAGCCACTTTTAATCTGAAAGACCTAGTGTAGACTTCTGATTTCCCAAAACAGAAGGAAGCTGTGCTGTTTTAAGCCACTATATAAAGCCACTTATATATGTGGTGGTTTCTTACAATAGCATAAGAAAATCTGTCTACCAGTTGAACTCCTCCAGTCTTCAGAAAGTATGTATAGACTTAGCCTATGAATGTTTTATGATTGCTCATTAATTAGTATGCAGCCATTTCAAAGTACTTGGCTGCTGGGTGTCTTAGGGAGGGTTACTATCGCTGTGAGAAAATACTATGACCAAAAGCAACTTGAAGAGGGAAGGATTTATATGGCTTATACTTCCACACCATATTCTATCACTGGGGAAAGTGAGGACAGGAACTGAAGCAGAGCAGGAACCTGGAGGCAGGAGAATCTGCAGAGGCCATGGAGGAGTGCTGCTTACTAGTGTGCTCCCCATAGGTTGCTCAGTTTGCTTTCTTATAGAACCCAGGACCACCAGCTCAGGGGGGGCCTCACCACGAGCCTGAGCCCTTCTCTGATCAATCACTAATTAAGAAAATGCCCTAGAAGCTTGCCTATAGCTTGATATCATGGAGGCATTTTCTCAATTGAGATTCTCCCCTCTCTGATGACTCTAGCTTGTGCCATGCTGGCATAAAACTCGCCAGCATGTGTGGGATCAGCCTCCTGATTCCTTCTAAGGGCTTCTTTTGCTATGGTAACATGACATTCATTCAATTATGTGGAACATAGAACAGGGATAGTCTTTTTTTTTTTTTTAAGGCAGGATCTCAGGTAGCATAGACTATACCTCAACCCACTATTTGCTGAAGATGGCCTTGAACTCCTAATCCTCTTGCTGCTGCCTCTTAAGTGCTGGGATTATAGGCATTGCCACGATGCCTAGCTGGTATTTCCTTAATAAATTCTTTTGAATAGATGAGTGAAAGTTGAACTGTTTTCCTACATTTCTTTTGCATCTCAGAAGAACTGAATACAGTGTATGCAAAGATGTACATATGTTTGCTGAATATTTCCCTAAAATCTAAACTATTTCCTATAGGATTCCACTTTTGCACACTGGTCCCATGTTGATACCTGAAACCTGTTTGGGGAATGGTTGCTTAACAAGGTATTGGTTAAAAAGGAGAAATTATTAAAAGTGATATTCTCTAAATATTAGCTTTAACTTAAAACATAAAAACATGTGATCAAGGGTTGGAGATATGGCTCTGCAGTTAAGAGCACTTGCTGTTCTTGCCGACCCAGGTTCAGTTCTTAGCACATACATGGCAGCTCACCATCATCTGTAACTCCAGTTCCAGGGGATCCCATTACGAAGTGCATACCTAGGACCCATGGAAGCAAGAAGAGAGCATCAGATCTCCAGTAACTGGAGCCATCCCCCCAGCCCCACATTTGCTATTCTTTTGATGGGCAACCAAGGACTTTGAATGTATGTCTATAGACAGGAATCCCTCTTAGATTTTTGTATATGTACCATCTAAATTTCATCTATAATTTCAGGTTCTGGTCTGAGTTTCCTCAAAAACTTAAACATAGAATTATGACATGATCCAATAATTCTACTCTAGGGTAGATAGCCACAAGAACTGAAAGTAAGAACTCAAGCAGAAATTTGTACATCGGTATTCAATTGTAGTGTTCATAATAACCCCAAAAGTTCAGTGTGGCATACTTCTTGCTTATTTGGGTGTAGACCATCATTGATTTGTTGAGAAAGGTTTCACATAGTCTAAACTGGTTTCTAATTCACTACATAGCTGAAGATAACCTTAAATCCCTGATTCTCCTGCCACTACCTCCCTAGAGCCCACCACACCTAGTTATATGCTGGGGATGGAACCCAGGGCTTTGTGTGTGCTACATAAGCACTCTACCAACTGAACTATGTTTCTAGCCTGCCATCTTTTTTTTTTTTGACAACTGTTCCTTTTTAAATTTTTATTTATTTTTTCTTTTTTTTGTTTTTTTTGAGACAGGGTTTCTCTGTGTATCCCTGACTCTCCTGGACTCATTTTGCAGACCAGGTTAGCCTTGAACTCAGAGATCCACATGCCTCTGACTCCCTAGTGCTAGGATTAAAGGCATGTGCCACCATGTTGAGCATGGTGGAGGGGAGGTCAAGCTAACATCTTTAAAGCATATTGTTCACAGAAAGACAGACTGTCCAATTCAGAGAAAGGATAAATGAGAGGGTTAAGGGAGAATCGAACTCCAAGGCTGAGCCCCACTCTGGGGAAAAATCTTTTCATTTTCCTTCACAACAGCTTTACCATAAAAGCTTGAGTTCTCAAACCACCAGCTTTCATTTTTTAGGACAAAAGCGGACCTCCAAGTCACTTTACCAACAAATGTAGTTGGAAGTTATTAAATCTGGTCTTAAGGGGAATTCAAGTAAATCAGTCATTAGCTATTCAAAGTAGATTTTATTGACACTGATTCAAAATTTTAAAAAGAAAAATGTTTAAAAATCATTAAAACAACAACAAAAAAATTAGTTTCTTAAAAGCCTGCCAACATTAATTGCACCAGAAAGACTGTAATCAGAGTCCATGTGGGGAATCTGGCTTGTATTATTTTTTTTTAAAGTTATTTTAGAATGTAATCTTTCTGAAGTAAAAATCTCCCTGTGCTACCATCCCACTTCAAAGCCCTCAGTGGCTCTTAGACCCTGAAGGTCACCTGTCATGGAGACGTGGCACACAGACTATGTGGCTGGCCCTCAGTGCCCTACCTCCAGGCTTCATTGCTTTGGAGCTCTGGACTTTGGCATTTCAGCGTTTGCTTCTTTTGTTCTGACTGCTCCTCTGCACGAATGCTGACTCTATGCCTTGCCTGCACCCACTCAGCCTTCAGATGGTATCTTTCACACAGATACCATCATGTCCATGAAGGCCCCATTCCCTGGGCTTGAGAACTTGCCCGTTTCTACCTCCCCTAGTTCCTCAGAATGGCCCTTTAGAATACCCAAGGGACTGCTGTATACACTTGTTTTCATGGCTTCTGTTGCCCAGACAGGGTCTTCTCAAGATGCTGTTGCAATGCATCATTCTAACCTCTGTATCCCTGGCTCCCAGAAAAGGTTCAAGAAAGGCTGTTTAATGAATGAGTGAATTAATTACCTGGGTTAACACTGTGTCTCTGGTGGCAACAAGAGAGGACTTACTAGAAGGTATTGTCACCTCACTGGGTAAGGAGAAAGAGACAGCCCTTATTCCGTTTCTTCTTAGCCATTTCTTTAGTCAGCCATATGATATGCTCTAAGAAGCAGTGAGTTATCCTCACTGCTGCTGCCTCTAACAAAGTCAGGTAGATCACGAGTGATCTCTTCTATGCAAAACCTACCAGTGATGAGAGATAGCACATGAAGGGGGGGTCACAAGAAACATTCCAGAGGTTCATTATCAGCTCTGTTTTAAATTCCTATGTGTTTTGTGTGTTATGGGGTGCATGTCATGATTAACTCTTTTTAAACATCTTTCTTTGTTAATGTGTGCATGTGGAAGTCAGAGGACAGCAATTGTGAATGGTTCTCACCTTCTACTGACATTTCAGGGGATCAAACTCACTTCATTAGGCTTGTGTGGCAAGTGTCTTTTTTACATATGTGTGTATGTGTGTGTGTAGCCCTCCATTTTTTGAGGCAGGGTTTAACAATGTAGCTCAGATGTAGCTCAGGTTTGGCTTGAACTTTCTAGTCTCATGCCTCAAATTTCTGAATGCTGGGATTCTAATACCAGCTCACACTCCAAATTGTTACTGGTGAAAGTATATGTGTGTGCATATATGTGTATAATGTGTGTGTGTGCAATGACTTTTTTTCCATCACTGACTTCCAGAGGAAGCAACACTTTTTGTGATGGGCCAAATACTAAATATATAATATTTGAATTTATATTCATATATTATATATTCATATATGTTATAATATGAATATATTCATATATTAAATTCAACATCAAATAGTTGAATTTAATATTTTCTCATATAAAGAATGGAACTCTTATTCTATGGAATGATTACTTTTTTCTTTTTTTGTTTATATATTACAAGACAGGGTTTCTCTGTGTAGCCCTGGCTCTCCTGGAACTCACTCTGTAGACCAGACTAGCCTTGAACTTATAGAAATCCACCTGCCTTTGACTCCTGAGTGCTGGGATTAAAGGCACGTGCCACCCGGCCAGCTTGGACTGATTCTTTTTTTTTAATTTTTTAATTTCTTCAAATTACATCTCAATCACAATCCCCTCCCTACTCCACTCCCCACTCTGGCTCCATCCTCCCACCCTCTTCCCCCTCACACCATACTATCTGCTTCCTTATTTTTTTTTTAAAGTTTAAGGTATATCTTTTTCCCCCCAACTGCTCCCCCTTTCAGTCCAACAAATGGCTCTTTCTCTTATAACAACAAATACAATACAAAATAACAAGAATAATTAGGCCACAATTATGAAAATTACAAGGCATATCATACATTACCAATGTCCAGTCCATACATATTTGGCAACTGACTTTAACATTCTACTATGCATCCATCTCCATGAGTTTAAAGTTCTATATCAAACTCAGCTTCCATCCTAACTTGCACCACCAACTTAAAAACATCTTCTTAGATCCAGAACACCCTCTTAATTCCTAAACAACTCAAAATTTAACTATGGGACTATAACTGTCTAGTCTTCAACCACATCAGAGACCTGTGAAGGATAAGTATATCTGATTATACAGGAAGTGCAGGGCTAGCAGCTTCCCAAACTAAGAAATGACAGACAACTGGCTACCTGGACAGTCCTCAATTTCTCTCCATACTTTAGAGCATCTATCTTCAGCCTTTTGGCCCCGATTCTCTGCAGACATTAATTGTAAAGCAAGAATTATGAAGGACTTACCTACCCTATCTTGGCAGAGCTAGGCTTCGACTTACCTGCTTCCAAGTTTTGTTCTTTTCAGACAGCTTTTGGATTGATTCTTTATTCAAGTGAGTTTTAAGGTTGCAACCATATCCTCGGATTGATTGACTGTTCATCTATAAAACCTTATCTTACCTCGTTGATCCTAAGCAGTGAGCAGAGCTGATCTGCAGGCTGTAGTTTGCTGACCTCCAGATCGTGCCACTCTTGCCACAATGCCAATTCCTGCACAAGGCAGCCCAAAATATCTTCCTCCCTTGGCTCTTGCTGTTTTCCCCAGTGTGCTCTTATTTTCTACCTGGAGGAATACTGACATTCCTTGGACACTTCCAAAACACTTCATGGTACAGTTGATTAAGCTGAAGTCAAGAAGGCCTGGTCAGAATCTCGGTTCAACAGTTTTGGGCAAATTATTACTACTTTTTTTTTTTTTTAAGATCTTCTCCTTATCTCATCCCCCCCCCCATGTATGCATAATCTGGTTTTCAAGCTCTACTTTGTGTGCACAAAAATGTAGTCAGTCACCAGCTTCTCTACTACTCAGCTCTGCCTTCTCATATAGGAAGGACCCTTAGCCCCTATCAACACTTCTCTCAGTGACTTATAGGCACCCCACTACATAATTCAACCCTACACCTGCTGAGTACTACCATTGTTTAACCAGGGACCTTAGACTCTGTTGGTGCTGCTATGGATCTATCATGTGTCATTAGTGATGTCCCACAACCAGGTCCTCCCAGTGACCCCAGAGTGGTATGGCTGGTGATCCTGGATAGGTCAGAGTGGCTGCCTGTCCTGAGAAGGGCACTGGAACAGTACTACCTAAGGTCCCACATTTAAGAGAATCTCCCACAACATAAACCTTCTTATGGAAGCCCTACCCCAACAGAATCCACAGTGATGATTACTGGGACCTAAGACCCCAGAGCCCTCCAAGGCTCAGTCGGGATACAGTTATTAGAACTGCCCGAAAGCTTTGGTGACTGTGATATTTTTTTTTTCTAATCAGGGAAATCTCTTTATGTTTTTCTGAAATGCTGTTGCTTCTGGATTGTTCATTCAAGACTCCCAAACTCTTTGAGCACAGTCTTCTCCAATCTAGCCCTTGACCCCTGGAATTAAAGTCAGATATCCTACACACACACACACACACACACACACACACACACACACACACACACA
>CAJQZJ010001511.1:6351331-6443334 GCA_907164525.1 Lophiomys imhausi | reverse complement strand
CACACACACACACACACACACACACACACACACACACACACACACACGCGCGCGCGCGCGCGCACACACACACACACTGCCTGTTCTAAAACTATTGAGCCTAAACTTTCTTTTGTGTTACTTGTAGCTTCAGGGTAAATGCACAGAGCTTCTTTTGTGTGATGCGTATGTGTCTCTCCTGTATCTCCTATCCAGACCTGAATTTTCTCAGCATGACACTGCTGATGAGGTACTATCTTATATGCAGCCCTTTCAGGAAATGTGCACTGTTGGAAGATTTTCCTGGGTGTAAGTGTGCCCTTTTTGTCACCTTGTAGGTGGACAGATGTGTCCTCCTGATGTGAAGAGCTGCCCCCCCCCACCTCTGAGAGCTGTTGGCCTCGCCTGCCCAGGGTTCCCAGAGGCTCACCATACTGACACATCTGGGAGCATTATTTACAGCCAAGCTTCTGTGCGGTGAACATTTCTAAAGGTGCAAAATCCTTCATCGTAAGAAACGTGAGTTAGTCATGCCTCTATTTTCAGAACATGTCATTTTCAAATTGTTTGTTGTTATAAAAAACTGCCTCTGTGAATGTTTGTATGTGAATCTCTGTGATTTGATATGAAGGGCACACAAGTTAAGATGAGACAGAGTGAGAAGGCAGACACCATCAATGTAAGAGTAGGCCAGACTCTCTCAACCAAAGGAATTTTACACCGAGTTGAACTGGAACTCTGTGCAGCCTTGATACTGTAGTGCTGCCAGTTCCCTGAAAGATCATGGAATGTAAAGAAAATGCTTTGAAGCAGACCAGCATACACAAAAAGTTCCTGAAAACAAAGACCTTGTGTCTTTGGGCTGGCTCCTTCCACTGCATTATTTAGATACAGGAATCAAGACACCCCAAGGACTTCTGATGATGAATCTCCAGTTTTTCTGATGTACCATGATATTTTAGGCATCGTGTTATTGAAATGGGCTTGATTATATAAAATAAACTATAGAGTATTGCATCAGATGGAATGACATCAACCCTGAGATGACTGGAAATTTCATCATGGAATAACCTTGGGGTGCTTTTCAGCTTTTGTTTTCCTCTTCTAACCTTGTGCAATCCAAATGCATTCTTAATTTCTCCAACAGCAATGGTTTATTCACAACAACAATCCATACCACCTTGCACACTGTCTCACTTGATTCTCGGAATAATCCTCTGAAGTACAAACAGCTATTTTTATTGTCCTGTTTTTATGGCTGCAGAAGCTTGGGCTCCGTGATATAAAATGATTTCTGGTCTGTTTCCCAGTTTCCAGGCAGGCTGTGGCTAATGACTGAGATGCAGCTCTCAGATAGTGATGATAGAGCCTGTGTCCTCCTCTCAGTCTTCCCCAGTTCCACCCAGCAAGTGGCAGTCCCTTGTCCACAGAATGTGCAAACACAGCAGAGCATCCATAGGCACTGGACCACCTCTCAGGGGCTCTGATCTTGGCCTACTTCCCTACTTTCTGCAGTGCTTGTGTGGAATTCATGAAATGTGCTAATGACTCTGTCATCTCAAAAACATGAGTGCTGGGGTGAGGGGGTTGTTCTTTGTGACTCAAGAGCTGAAAAGAAGAGAAGCATCCTGCTTTTCTAGCTGAGTTAGAGATGTATCAGATTTCAGTGTTAATTTCTGTTATTATCTCCAGAGGGAGGAAATCAGCATACTCTAATATTCAGTACTTCCTAGCCCTTGGAGCCTTCCAGTCAACAAGCCCTACTGTAACTGGACGGTACTCTTCACACTACTAAAGTGTGAAAGGTACAAACCCTTCCATCCACAAGAGTGACTTGCAAGCAGGATACACTAGTGTAATAGTGGCTCAAAGCTTGTAGGAGTAACCAAGCAATACCTGATTTGAGTTTAGGCCCGCTCTGTGAGATGGAACCCATACACAACACCGTTTGGGTGGCCAAGAACTTGAGACCAGATAGGGGAAGACCAAATACTACTGTTCTGCTAAAGAAATGTAGCAACCTAATGGCTCCTGATGGCATTCTACTACACTCATAGATCTGTGCCTTGCTCAGTCACCATTGTAGAGGCTTTCTTCTGCAGCACATGGGAATAGACACAGAGACCCACAGCCAGAAAATATGTAGAGGGTGCATGACTTAGGGAGGCCTAAGTCTAAAAGGGAGGTCTCCATCAAATGCCTCTCATCAAAGCTCAGAGAACTCTGCAGAAGATGAAGTGGGAAGAGAGCGAGAGCCACAGGGGATGGAGGACACCAAGGAATCAGTGCCTTTTATCCACAACAGGGCTGGCACAAATATGAACTCACAGAGACTGTGGCAGCATGCACAGGTCTGCACCAGATGGGGCCCTAGAGCTGAAAGGAAAAGTGGACACGTGCCCCATCCCTAACCCAGAAGCTGTCTCCATTTGATAGCTTGCAAATGAAAATTAGTTTTCTCCAAGGGAGTCTCACTGGGTAAACAAACCACTCTTAAGGGTAGTCTCCGTGCTCAGCAGTATAGGGCCAACAGAAAATGAACCCAGGGGCATCTTTGGAGGCTCTTTGTCTCATACTGTAGAGTCAGAACATTTCCCCCCACCTTACAGATCCTTTGTGTATATATTATGGCTTCTGGCCTAGGGTTTTTGTGAGATTCCTAAGTGTGTCTCTGCATCTATTTGTGTTTCTTGTGCTTTTTTTTGCTTCTTTTTCTTGTTTGTCTTGTCATATTTTGATTCATCTTATTTCATGATTATTCCTTAGATGACTATTTTCTAACAAGAGACAGAAAGGGTGTGGATACAGATGGGAGGGGAGACAGGGAGGGACTGGGAGGAGCACAAGAATGGGAAACCATAATCAGAATATACTGTATGAAAAAAAAAACTATTTTCAATAAAAGAAAAGAAACAAGCCCTACCACAGTCAGCCTTTTTAATGGGTAGGGAGTTTCATTTTCAAATACAAATAAGCCATAAAGAATATCAAGGCACAGTCAGAAAAAGACTCCATAATGAAATAGACAGGCTACAATGAAGAGAAAAAAAATAAGCCAAATTAAAAAATCTAGGGGACACGGTTATTTTGAGGAAGAAAGCCTAAATCCAAGTAAATTGGACCATTAATGTTTTCAAAATGACTCATGATGAAGCTGTTTCATCCACAAAAGAAGAAATAGGATGGATGACAGAGGACACACAAAAGAGCTCGTATTGATTAAAAACATGACCATTAAATTATGAAAGAACCACAGAAACTTTGGAAGACTTAAACTGTGCTGCTCTTCCAGAAAGCAGAACTAAAAGCTAAAAATTTTTTAAAAGTAAGAGAACAAAACCAGGAAGAAAAAAAAAAGGAGGTCCAACAGTCATTGTTAGTAGAGTCAGAAAAGTTATGTGAAACCAAGGCAGAATAAGGTGTGGTGGGCTCATACCTGTAATTCCAGTACTTGAGATGCTGAGGTAGGAGGATTGCTTCAAGTTCCAGGCTAGCCCGGGCTTCATAGCAAGATCCTCTCTGAAAAAAATCTCAAACACCAAAATGACCAAGGGGAGAGGAAGAAATGAAGAAGAGGAAGAAAAGGAAGTGGAAGAGGAGGAGGAGGAAGGCAGAAGGAGCAGGTAGGTGGTCAGAGAGACAGACTGCCCTCAGTTGATGGGACAATAAATGAAGATGCAAGTTATATGAATGTCACAATGTGGAGTTTGTTTTTTTTTTGTTTTTTTTTTTTGTCCCAGGGAACTAAATTTCACTTCCTGGAAATAAGCCATCAGTATTTGGAATATAACATCTGACTAGATCCCTGTGGAAATTAGTACCACATAAAATTAGGTTTAATTATATAGAAAAACAAACTGAAGGGAGGAGCAGGACCAGGATGGGGAGCAGAAAGGAGGAAGAGAATCTCCAGCACTGATGGCCACACATCTTTACTAAAAAGACACAGAGCTGGGTTGTGGGGGTATCTAATTTTGTTTTAGAACATCGAAGATAAAGAAAACAATTGAAAAGTTTACAATATAAAGAAAAAGTTGGATATAAAGGAATGAAAACAAAACAGACATCAGACTTGTCACTGACAATACCAGACTCTAAAGGCAATAGTGTTATTCCAAGGGAAAGTGATATTTGATCTAGAATATCATAATTAGCCAAAGTACCAGCCAAGGGCAAACATAGGATAAAGATCGGGGACAAACAGGACTTGGAAATTGACTTGTGACACACCGGTTCTTAGGAAATGACTTGAAAACTTGTTGGGGTAAAACAAAAGTTTAACCTAAGAAGTAGGAAGAGGTGACCTGGAACACCTAGAATTGCCCCATGAAATCCATGATGTCAACATGAGAATGGTGAGCCAGCCACAGAGGAGAGGATCATAAAAAAGAAGACTGCCTGAAGAAACAGCAATAAAATGGGTTACCATAAAGAAAGTGGCAACAAGATAAAAGGAATAGAAATAGAAAATCCAGGGGGAAAATGTTCAATGGAATGAACAGCAATCTTCACAGACACTTCCTCTGTACAGAGAACAGTATGTAGATTCACACCAACATGGATACTGCTTTTCATTTGTTAAGGATAAGTATGTGGACAAGTTAATTATGATTAAGAATAGAGTTAATCCTTTAAATTATAATATACAGCAGACACGGGGTGATAGACACGAGAGAGAATCTGAAGGGGAGAGTAATGATGATTTTCATCTTAGAAAATGAAAAATCAAGACATACTTCTCAGGGCTGGGGATGTGACTCAGTTGGCAGAGTGCTTGTCTTAAATGCATGAAACCCTAGGTTTGATCCTGAGTACTGCATAAACTGGGTTCATAATCCCAAAGTGAGTTGGAAAGAAGCCTAAGACACAGGAGACGGGGGTGGGGGGGGGGGGGGGGGCGGGGCACCTTTAGTTGACGAAACAAGAAAGATATAAGTATATGAATGCCACAAAGTCTTTCTTGTTTTTTTGTTTGAAATTTAGTGTACTAAATTTCACTTCCTGGAAACTGGCCATCAGTATTTAGAATATATTGTCTGAATGGGTCCCCGTGCAGAAAATGAAGCAAAAACAATTGACAATGGCAGGATTTTACTTGCAAATTAATTTCCAGTAAAATTTAATTAAATTGTACAGAAAAAAACTGAACAAACTGAACTTCAGCTAAACATTTTTATGACACTCTGTTATTATTTTCCTTTGTGTGTGCATGTATGAATTTGGATGCACATTTACCATGGAACATAAATTGAGGTCATGGGACAGCCCTGGGTGCCAGTCCTCACTTTTCTTCTAGTTTGAGACAGGATCTGTTGTTTTTGTTTTTAATTTGTTTATTTGTTTTTTGTTGTTGTTGCTCACAACTGTGCATATCAGGCTAGCTGACCCATGAGTTTCTAAGCATTGGCTGATCTCTGCCTCCCATCTTGCTGTAGGAACCTTGGTATTACACTTGCAATACTGTGTCCAGTTTTCCCACCAATTCTGAGGACTTGTAGTTAGGCCCTCTTGCTTGGCAAGTACTGTACTCACTATTTCCTACCACATAAAATTCTTTTTTTTTTTTTTTTTCGAGACAGGGTTTCTCTGTATAACAGCTCTGGCTGTCCTAGACTCACTTTGTAGACCAGGCTGGCCTCGAACTCACAGAGATCCACCTACCTCTGCCTGCCAAGTGCAGGGATTAAAGGCGTGCGCCACCAACGCCCGGCTCCACATAAAATTCTTAAACCATGATCTTTAAAGATAAGAAAACCACTACAAATATCACCAAGAAATTATAATCATGGTTTCTTCAAAAAGAAATAAGAAAAAAAAAACCTGCAGTGCAAGCATTACTCCCCTCCCTCTCTTAAAGACAGTATCTAACTACTTACATTGGCTGGCCTGGAATTCTTCATGTAGTCCAGGTTAGCCTTGAGCTCTCACAGGAAATCTACTTGCCTCGGCCTCCTGAAAGCTGGGATTAAAGGTGTGCACTTCATTTTTGGCGTGAATTATTTCTCTGCCATCAAGAATGAGTAAGGATACATATTTAAGAAAACTTTCAGAGACCTTTCTCCTAATTTCTACATTTTTGTTTACCATATAATTATTCTTACACTGTAAATATTTTTAATTTCCATTTTTTACTTAATTACAGATTCCACAGCTCTTTAGCCCTAATGCTATATGTAAAATCAAAACATATTTTCAGTATTTTCTTGGGATTTTCAATTCTCCTCATGAACCCTTTCATTTTTGTTCATTTCTTGGTTGACTGAATTTTCTCATAAAGAGCAGTTTTTTTTCCAATAATATGGAAACCTTGAATATATTCATTCTCATGAGTGACAATCAGTGGCTTTCATAACCAAGGGACAACTTGGCAGAATGAGTCATAGATTTATCTTACTAAATTTTGTAGAGCTTGCTTCACTGTCATTTAACAATAAGTGTTAACTGGTCATTATTATTATTATTATTATTATTATTATTATTATTATTAATTTCTGGGAACTAATTGAGCTCCACTCCCAGCCCCCACTCTTGACGACTTTTACCTTGTATATTTTATTATTGATTACTCTGTAAGCATTTTACCTTGACAAAGAGTGTGTGCTTTATAACTCCTGACTTAAGTCTTCACTTCACTTAGGTTTCTTCTCTTGTTCTATTGTTCCACTTACTCTCAGTGCTTTGGAAATGCCAATTATGCACATGTTAGAACTCTCTTGCCTATTTTCCTTAACTATCAATTTTTATTTCTTTGCATTTTCCCAGAATGCTCCATTGTGTCTTCACTGTGTTCATTCTGGTTTTGATTGAGTTGACATGGTTTCCTCTCTCTATTTTTCTGAGTTTTGTAGTTCAATTTCCCCCTTCTTTTGTTGCTCTAGACTTTTTATATGTAGTCCTGAAACTCCTGTTTGAGTTGTTTTTATTTTTTCCTAATTTCAGAGAGAGGAAGCTTTGTAATTTTCTCCGATGCAATGGAAAGTTATTTGTTAAATAGCATGGTCAAAGGAAGAAGGATTTTGAGCCAGTTGACAGTTTTACTTTGATGTAATTCTGAAGTACTCCTCTCCACGAGACATGTCCCTGAGATTTCTCAGATGTTGCTGTGTGGGAGGCTACTGAAGTCCCTAACAAAGCCCTGGGCCCTTTGGTGATGGCTCCCCCATTGCCTTCATCCTTCCATTTCCAGGAGATGCTTGGCTTAGAGGCCACAGACCACAGAAACAGGTAATTAAGCCTGGTGTGTCCTTGATTTTTGGCTGTGGAGATGAACTGTGCCCTGGTTTAAGTTACTCCAAATTGTGTGACATTCCTCCTTTGCCTTGCCCTGGGTGACTCTTTTCTTTGTTGGTTTGACTGTAAGATGATCTTAGTAGCCCTGGTTGGCATGGAACTCTCTATGTAGATCAGGACAGCCTCAAACTCACAGAGCTCTGTCTATCTCTGCCTCCCAAGATCCGAGTGAGAGATGAAAGGCATGTGCCACCATGAAGGACTTTCTGGTGGTTCCATTTTAATAAGCAGCAATTGACTTTTTTTCTGAATATAAATACAGAAGCAGAATGACTCGGCATCTTGTTTGTATACATAGACACCACCACCTGTCCAGCATGAATCACAAGGAACAGAATGATAATTATTCATACAAGTAAAAAAGGTCCATCTATTTTTTTAAAAGTACATTAGGAACATATCAGAAAAATTAGGCCTGTGAACTTATAGAATATACCATATCAATGAAGGAATATACCAGATGCAGCAAAAAACCTGGACCCCATTAAATGAAGGTCACCTGTAACACTGCAGTGGTAAGTGGACTCATTGCTGTCACCTGGCCACCTGGTGCATGCATCAAGAGATCAGTAGGCAGAAAACTGTCTCCAGGGCTTCAGATCAGCACCATCCCACTGCCTGAGGTGAGTCACACCTATTGCTATCTGTCCACCCATCTGTCTCAACAGAGTTCTGTGCCTCCCCTCCACATTTCCTATGCCTCTGCAGACTGGGCGCTAGGGCTCTCAGCACTCTCCAACTGCTAATCAGGCCTAATTAGGTCATCTAAGCACCTGCAGTGATTCTTTTGGCATCTTTATCAGTTCTCCAGAAAGGCTACTTTAACATTTTTGTAGACATGTTTTTCTGTATTTCTGTGTGTGTGTACACCCATGTATTCGCTTGTGAAATATAATGTGTTATCTGAGAGTTAATATTAATAATTGAGATTGGAATAAAAGCATCTGTGATTGGGCTAGGGAGATGGCACACAGCAGTTCAGGGCATACTACTCTCACAGAGGACCTGAGTTCAGTTCCCAGCACCACAACAGGCAGCTTACAACTGCCTGTAACTCCAGATCCAGAACATTCAATGCCTCCTCTGGCCTCCTTGGGTATTTTCACTCATGTGTGTGTGAATATTCATATGTGCAATTAAACAGTAAAAACTAAATCTGAAAAATAAAAGAGTCTGTGATTGCCAAAGACCATGCTGTCAAGGGAAATCAAGATAACTTGGTAAATTGCACACAATGAAACTGACATAGTCTGTGAGTTTATTGTCAATCAATAAACTCTGACATATGGAAAGACATGAATATGTCTGCTTGTGGTTTTGACAGTGTGCTCACAATGGGCTTTCCTTGCCATGCTGGTGCTTTACAGAAACACCACTGTTCTCCCGTGAAGTCATGGAGGGTGTCAAATCTCAATTTCAGCCCCCCCCCATCTATTGTCTTACTATTAAAATCAATATTCTTTTCTAGGTTGATTTCCACTCTGGTCCTACCACTATCATAAATGGAGAACCTGTATCATGTTCCTAAAATAGGAAGTAACCTTCCTTCCTTCCTTCCTTTTCTTTCATCTTTTCTTTCTTTTTGAGACAGGGTCTCACTCTGTAGCACTGGCTGTCCGGGAGCTCACTGTGTAGACCAGGCTGGCTTTGGACTCAGGGATATACCTGCATTTTAAAACAAATGCAAGGAAAACCAAAAAAGATTCTGGCTAGATCTATTTCCTTCTGGAAGTTAAGTCTGTTCTTTGTTAAGAGGGAAGATTAGCACAAATTACAGAAATACTAAAGGCCACTGGCATCATATTAAGATCTTCTACTTGCCGGGCGGTGGTGGCGCACGCCTTTAATCCCAGCACTTGGGAGGCAGAGGCAGGCGGATCACTGTGAGTTCGAGGCCAGCCTGGTCTACAAAGTGAGTCCAGGACAGCCAAGGATACACAGAGAAACCCTGTCTCGAAAAACAAAAAAAAAAAAAACAAAACAAAAAAAAGATCTTCTACTTGATATAATCAAACTGAAAGACAACTAAACAAAACTGAATCAATTTCAATAATTATGTTAGTTAACATAGCTAGATGACTATACCAAGCACCATTGAATCTTATTTCATGTTTCATTAGCAATATAAGTCCCCTCTTCCTTTTGAGACACACCACTCTAAACCAAAGACCAATGAGTTTTGACCCTTAAGCCTGTGACACTAACATCCAAGGAGACATATTTTCTACTCAAGGCTAGAGTATGTTAGCATTTTATTAACTTTGCAGTATCTGACAGGCATACTTTATGGTTTGTGGTTTGAGGTTCTCAGAGTTTCCTTGTATCATTAAAAACTTGGGTGGCTTCCTGTCCTCCCCAACCCCCTGCTACATTTTTGTTCTCTTTTATTCCTCTGTTGTTTTGGAACAGGGAGAAGGAAAGAGAAGAGAGTAAAATATCTTCTGTACCTTCCATCAATAACTACAGATGTGATGTGCACCCTGTGTGGCTTCTTACAGCTGAGTGCTGCCTCACAGAGGAATGGAGTAGCTTTCAGACTTGAGTCTTCTGATTTAGTCTGGAAGTCAGCACCCCTAGGATCTCTCTAGGGTACCAGATGGCAGAGTAAGAAAACAGCTGCCTTGCTATTGTCCCCTTATTGAGATTCCTCCACATCTGTGAACCTACCTCTCAATATACCGACTTCACAACAGAGGCAGCACGGGAACTTCAGCAGAGAATTGGGTCAGTATGAGTTCGACACCTGTTAACTGAGTTGCCCTCTGGATCCTGTAGTTAGTTCCTTAAACTGACTGGATCTATATCAAACAATAAAGATCTGACAGAGTTAAAAGAGCATCAAGATCTGATAATGTACTTTTTGACCTTTTTTCAGGGTCTCGTGATGTAGTGATGTAGCTCTAGCACTATGTAGATAAGGCTGGTCTCCAACTCATAGAGATGCATCTGCCTCTGAGATTAAAAGTGTGAACCACCACATATGGCTGGCTGCATTTGATTTTTGAAAGACATTTTCATCTAAGCACATATTAGAGTAGAGTTATGTATTCTACTTTGCTCTATTGTGACCCAAATGCCTGAGAGAAACACTTTATAGGAGTGGACTTCAGTCCATTATGGTAGAGAAAGCATGGCAGAACAGCTAAGTTTGTGGCAGTGGGAATATATATTGGAGACTGTTCACACTACAGCAGAGCACGAAGCAAAGAGTAGGTCAGGGCCCAGGGTGGGGGTTACCTTCAAGGACTGCATCCAATGCTATGTCCGTCATGGTTCTCAACTTTCCTAGTCCTCAACTCTTTAATACAGTTCCTCATGTTGTGGGAGTTCTCAACCATAAAATCATTTTTGTTGCTACTTTATAACTGTAATTTTGCTACTATTATGAATCATAATGTAAATTTCTGTGTTTTCTAATGGTCATAGGATACCCCTGTAAAAGGGTCACCCCCCTCATAAAGAGTCGCAACCCATAGGCTGAGAACCATTGCCCTAAATGTTCCAAAAAAGTGCTACCTGTGTGGGAACAAGCATTCAAAAACATGAGTCTGTAGGGACATTTCAGAGTCAAACTACTACATCTAATGCTATGAGTCTTGGCGGTTTTCAGTTGTAAATCCCAGAGTGAGGAACTTCTTGCTTTCATTACCTGAGAAATGAGATTCATCAAGTTGTAGTGGTTCACAGTGGGGCCAGGTCTCTCCTATGCTTCAGCCGTCATGCCAATAAGAAGGATGTAGCTGCAATCCATGAGGCTGTGCGGAATGGTACCAGAGACGCCTGCTCACAACTCAGGGGCTGAGAAGAGACGTCCACTCCTTCACAGCAAAAAAAGTCAATCTTAAGAGAAAATGAACATATTCGAGCTTTCTTCTCAATTATTCTTCTCAGCCTTAGCAGAGACCTGACTTCCCCTGAAAAAGTTAGCTTTCTAACCTTGTTATGGATGATCCTTCTCTCTGCAATTCCCATCTCTTAGGGCAGAGATGGCTTCCTCAATTCTAGTTGCTATATTCAGACCACAGTTCACTTACTATGATCATTTTTCAACACTTTCTCTCTTTTGACTTCATGCTATCCAGTCAGTTCAACTTTCACCCATTTTATTCTGTGTTTTCAGCCTGGGTTGGATGATGTCTTCTCTTATATATCTAACAGTAATGCCACCTCTGGAAAGCTGCTAGGTTTTCAAAATTCCACTGGCTCTTATTTATCATCCTCTAATGGGAAGGCTGTACAACACAGCTGTGCCTTCCAACCTGGATGTACATTATACTTATTAGGGGGAGCTTTAGAAAAACCCCAAAGTTCAGGTCTCAACACTAATTTTTCAAGTGTTTATATTCTCCCCTTTTAACAGTGTTACAAGAGGTGATCCCATGGTGCATCTGGAGCTGGAGGCTCACTGTGCACCTATATTAGCTCCTGAACTCCATCCATCCTGCCCTAGGTAATATGTTCACTCCACCTGTCATTGCATTTGTTTCCTACTTAGGCCCCAGGGTCATTCATTTGAGCCAGGTTGTTGCTCAATTGCTGATCTGTAACCCCAAGGAAAATTAAATTGCTAGAGAAAGACACTTAGTGATCTCAATTCAGGGTGCCTAACTCTAGTTGAGACCTCAGAGCTAGTCAACAATTATCAAAGCTACCTCATTGTATTTATGTCTCTCAGTGACTGTTCCAAAGTTTTCCCAAGTCCCCCAAGTCCCCAACTTACCCCATCCCTCCTCTCCCATCACTCAGCACAGTGTCGTGTATGAAAAGTGATACTCATTCTTTTTTCTAAGCTTGGTAAATTTTTGCAACTCGTCTGCAATTTTAAATTTATCTAGAAATAAGTAAAATATACAGATCTGAGAGTATGTGGGTGAAGCTCAGTGGGTAAAACACTTGTTGCACAAGCACGAGGGCATAAGCTCACAATCCAAGAGTCCACACAGAGCCAAACTCACACTTTGTATTCCCAGTGTTCCTATGGCAAGATGGGAAAGAGACAAGAAAATCTCTGACCCCTGTATGTGATTCACACACACTATACACACATACAGTGAGTGACATTTTAAAAACACTATCCCAATGATATCTTTCTTCCGTTTCATCCTTCCATCAGTAAATCTCATAAATATTAATAAGACCAGCCGTACACTTCATGATTAGGTCTTTGCCTCTGTAGATCTCACAGCACGCTCTTGCTTATGGTAATAAAGGCTCCACTGGCTTTCTTTCAGTCTCTCAAATGCAACCTGAGACATAAAGAACATGTCTCACGACACCATCCTAAATCATGACTTTCTTCCCCGGAACAAAGCCCCTGTGAAATAGTGTATGGTATGTCACGTTTCCATAGTAAACCATCCCACCATCTTGGTAGCTTGTACCTAAAAGACTTATCGCAGGTCAAGCAGTAAGTTCTTCCAGTGAGAACTCAGCTCAGGACTCTTCTAAAATGTAGCACCCTCATATTCAAAACACGGCTTGTTTGCGAGGCAGAGGTAGGCAGATCTCTGTGAGTTTGAGACCAGCCTGGTCTACAGAGTGAGTTCCAAGACAGCCGGAGCTACATAGTGAGACATTGTCTGAAAAACAACATCACCCAAAACCAAAAAAAAAAAGAAAGAAAGACAAATGTGGCTTGTGGCTTGGATGATTGTTGCAGAAGGCAAAGCTGGTGTGAGAGACTATAACTGTGCATGGAGCTATGTGGCTAGTTTTGAAAATGTCTGGCCATATCTGTCCACTGGCCAGATAACTGTCATAAGAACCTAGCTTCAAAAAGACTGAAAAAAGAAAAAAAAGTTCTTCCTGTTTGCCCAAGAAGAGGAAATGAGATTGGTGAACATTAGGCCAGTTTCTCCAAAGTCCTTGTTAATCTTATTCATCTTTAAAGATTCAGAGTGAAAAAAAAAAAAAACCTTCCATACAAAGGCCTTCCAGCAACTCTAACCTAAACTAGGTACTCCCGAGGTATCTCATCATAGCACCTTGATTTCCGCTAATGGTGCGATCAGAACGAAAAGCTTGCAATTTCTTTATGTAATTACCTAGCATTTATTTCCATTCTTAAACTGTTATCTCTATAAAAAGCAAAGATGGCTTTGTGTATACTGTGTCTTTGACACCTACCACAGTAATTGGTACATAATGGATGTGAAAGTTGTTGAGTGAACAAATGAACAATTGCATACAGCCATTGCTTGGCTCCAAATAGCACAGCTAAGTATGTAGTCACAGTGTAGTGGGACAAGCATTCCAGGCAGGATAACCCAGGGAGCTGTGGCGGTGATCTAATGGAGGCTTTGAGACATCTCTGCTTTCTCTTTCATGGTAACTTGAGGCAGGAATCTGACAACTATAGAGACCAAATATAGACCACTGTCTATTTATTAAAGGCCCATGAGCTAAGGATGGGTTTTGTATTTTGAAAACAATAATGTATTATGACATGTGGAATTCAAATTCCAATATCCATTAAAACATCTCCTGGGAACACAGCCATTCGTTATTATGTCTGAGCGTTTTCCAGCAGAGCTGAATAGTGATAAGCAAGAGCATATGGCTCAGGCTCACAAAGCCTTGAATTTGCTATCTGGCCTCCAACTGGTCCCTCATCTAACCCATGCTCAATGTAGAAGATCATTTTTATATTATTTATGCTCAAATCTCTTCTTTTCTCATTATCATCTATTTCTGCAACCAGAAATTTAGCTGTCAGGGCTACACTTGCAATAGATTCTTTCCCTGTGAGCTCTCTCTTCCCTTCAGTCTCATGTGATATGACAAGTTATAAGAGAATGACTTCGCTGTTCTAACTGGTATATGGGACTTCTCATGTACTAAATAAAATCTGCAGTTAAACATAGTATTTAAGATTCCTCATTGTCTTACTGACATGATTCATTCTCAATTTGACTAGATTTAGAACTACCTAGGAGACTCACCTGTCTCTTTAATGGTGTCTCTAGGGAGTTTAACAGGGAAGATTCACCCTAGCGGTGTTGGGCGTTCTGTCCCATGTGCTGGTGGCCTGGACTTAATAAAAAGGAGAATGCTGGGTACCACGGTTCATTTCTGTCTGCTCCTGACTACAGACACAATGTGACCAGTGGTTTCCTGTTCCTGGCACTATGCCTCCTCGCTGTACACTACACTCTATTCTCAAAATGTGAGCCAACAAAACCCTGTAACTGAACTTTTAAATTATTTAATACTTATTTATTGATGACTATATTCACTAATAAAAATATAAACACTTAACTACTAATCCTACAAATTCCTACAACCCCTTTGACCTAACCACTAAACCAATTGATAACTATTACAACTATTTTCATAACCTTTTAGAAGGATACAGTCTCGGGGGCAGGTCCTCAGTCATCAGGAACACAGTCTCTGTGGTAGACCCTTTAATGCACTTAGCAGTCTTTCTTCTGGAATATCTCAGACATAGTTCTGTCAGGGTAAATTGGCTATGATGACTTCATCTTAAATAAGGCTTGAGGCTTTCTTCTCTCTGGGAGACCTCAGACGTCTGTAGGTCAACTTATTTCCTTTGTATCAGCAACTCTGCTGCTCTGCCTCAATCTTTAAAGGTTCAGACATGTCAAACCCCTCTAGGCAAAAGCTGAGCCACAGGATTTAGTCCTTGGCCTTTTGCTGTCTTGCTGAGGGGGCTTTCTCTGCTCACCAGCTTCTTTCTGTCTCAAGGAGATCCGGCCATCAATTCACCAGCACTTTCTCCATTAGAGGATACTCGTTGTCCTTTCTAGTGTGAGGAATTGCTAGCATGGGATCTCTCCAGCACAGCCCCCTTTGCTCCATCCACTTGTCCTTAAATAGGATCTCTCCTTGTTCCACCGGTTCATCTTAATTTGGGCTCCGCCCACTTAGCAGCCGAAAACAATGCCAGGCCAAATACTTTGTTTCTTAGTCCATTAAGTCTTTCTTATATATTTGGTTGTGAGCCTAGCCTTTAACGGCTGAGCCATCTCTCCAGCCCAACCATTAAGTCTTTCTTGTTTTTCCACAAGCCGATAAGCTAATTGGTCACAGCCAAGTTGATCTTCATGCCCCCAATTAAGAGACTGTATCAGAAACCTCTAGATATTTACTAAATTAATTTATATTAATCTAACTCCCTACAAAACCCATTCTTTCTTTACGTTACTTTTGTCAGGTACTTTTTTCACAACAAGAAAAAAGTACACTCACCTTGCCTATCCAGCTGTTTCCTTTACACTTCCATTTAGCCTACAAATCACTTCACCTACCAGTACTTGATGGCCTCTAGACCTAGGCTCACAGTTACCTCTGTGCGAAATGTCTGCAGTGGTATTTTTGTCTCACTTGTCCTTTAAATCGGCTATCCAGATTTCCTCCTTGCCCTAAAAGCCTTGAGAATAATTGCTGCCATCTGTGCAATTTTCTAATGCTTTATAGTGCTCCACAGTTTTATTTAAATTCTTTATAGTTTCCCATGCACGTATACAAGTTGTCCATTTCTCAAGTTCCATTAAAAGCTGTTCAGGAGCAGAAAGTGTATCTTATGTTATGATTCACACTCTTTGAGTCTGATAAACATGAAAAAATTTGGGATGGGGATATAGCTTAATTGGTAGAATGCTTGCCTGGCATTCATAAAGCCCTGGTTTCAATTCCCAGCACTACATAACCAGGGCATGGTGGCACACGCCGCTAACTGCAGTACTAGGAGGTGGTGGCACAAGGACCAAGAGGTATCAAGCTACAGAAATGAAAAAAAAAAAACAACTTTTTTCACAATTTCTCATTGCGTGCCATAAAGCTTGTGTGGAGGTCGGAGGGCAACTTGTCGGTTCTCGTTTCACTATATGAGAATTGCATGGTGGTTGTCCACGTTTGGCCGCAAGCACTTTTACTCACAGAACCATCTCGCCAGCCCCTCTCTGGCTTAGTTTATTTAATGCTGAGGACCTGGCATCTTCCAGGCGGTCACACATTTGTGGATCATTGCCTAGGAGCCTTAGACGCGCGCGTGCAAACACGTGGATGACAAGCGCTTCCCTGAAGGACCATCCTTTGTCCACGGTGATTGGCGGACTAAGCGGTCCAATCATCTTTCCCCGCCTCTTTCTGCAGTGGCCAATCAGAGGTCCGGAGCGCCTCCTGACTACTATACACTGTTTACTAACAGATCCAAGCTGGGGAATAAGGGGTGTGACCACTCTGGGGAGGTCAGGAGAGGGAAGGCCTTGCCTGCGCGTGCGCACCAAGGCCAGTGGGTGGGGCCGAATCTTGGGTCTTGCCAATCAGAGCTTCCGCACTCCTCCCTCTCCTGCCTCCCCGCCAAGCAACAACAGTTCGAGCAGCGGGGCGGGGCGGCTCGTGAAACGTCAGGGCCGGCCGCCCAATGGGAACGGGCGCTGGCAGACGCGCGCGCGCTGCGCCCAATAGGGCCGATGGCTCGTGGCCGTCTCCTTGGGGGGGTGGCTGTGGGCGGAGCGGCCTGGCGGAGGAGGTGGAGGTACAGGGTGCAGGGTTGCGGCGTACTAGCGGTGCCCGCTGAGGGGAGGAGGCAGAGGAGCTGCGCGGCCAGAGCGGGAAAGAGACTCGCCTGAGTCTCAGTGTCGGAGTTGCGGCTCGGCTGCCGCAGCTCGGCTCCTAGGGCTATAAAGAGACGGGACGTCTGCTGTCCCCCATTGGGTTCCCATCGGAGCGACCCGCGCGATCGGAAAGAGGGTGAAGATGGAGGGAGAGGGCGGCGGCGGCGCGGGCACCAGCGGGGACAGCGGCGACGGCGGCGAGCAGCTCCTGACTGTCAAGCACGAGCTGCGGACCGGTGAGCGACCCCGCCCTCTGCCGGCCGGGCCGGCCGCGGAGGCGCGCCTGAGAGCCCGCATGGGTGCGCGCGCAGGCCAAGGGGGGCGCGGGTTGAGGGGACGGGCCCGGGACTGGGCTTTGTGGGCAGTGACGAGTCGGGGGGGTCCCGGGAGGCTCTGGGAAGTTTGCTCCCGCTGGGCCCCCAGTATCGGGCCCGACCTGGGAAGATGCCTTCATGCCCCCTTCCTGCACAGGTGACATATCTGTCACTACACGCTGTCTCGAGCGAAAGGTACTCCTTGCTTTGGCGTGGGGTGAGCTGTGTGCCGTTGCGAAGCTTGAACTCACTTTACCCTGCACCTCTGCCTGGGGTGATCCAGGTGTGAGGGGGAGTGTGTGCGTGCGTGTGTGTACACCATCCCCAAGGGACAGAGATCCAGCGACCGATGTGACACATGAGGGGTAGTTGGTCCCGGGTTAGTCTCTGGTGAGGTAAAGAGGCTTCGCGGTCTTCTGGGATTGAGTCCTGTCTTTTAGACTTATGGTGAAGTACTATACTCGCCTTGATTTTTTTTTTTCCAGCGTCTTTTGGGAAGCAGCCTCTGTAAATGTAAAGTTCTAGGTGAAAGGCTTCATTCACTAGGCGAGTTCAGCGCCTACATCCCCGGTGCTGGAGATCAGTAAAGCTCTGTGTGCTGAGCTTTTTACTTATTGAATTGCTTTTTCATTGTGTAAGTCCGGGGTTTATTTAGGAAAATTCTTATCTAGTACAGTTTAGGTCTCCTCCACCCCCATGGAGTCAGGTCTCCCTTTACACTTTGTCTCTTCTGAAGATAGAATGCGTTTTCATGACCCGTTTGTTATTAGTGTCAGTGGTTTAAGATTTTTGACACTTAAGTCTTTGGCATATCGAAGGAGTCTTGTATAGGTAGATACAAAGGGTAAGTGATAGGTTTCAGGTATAAGCCGTGTCCACCTTGCTTTTGTTTGGGGCAGATTGAAACAGATTGTAAAGTTAGCTGTGGTCTCTAATGAGATTGCTCATTAACATTCCTTTGTGTGCCAGTCTTATGACTTAGTATACGATGTCAGATTTTTGCTTTCTCAGTTCATCAGCTTTAAGCACTGCTGTATTGATCGTTCTGACTCTATAATGTATCCTGAGCCAGTTATTCCATAGTATTTTTGAGTTACCAACATAACCTGTGTAGATTCAAGTAGATTCCCTTGGTTGAGCTTTTCCCTCCAAATTTAATCAACAACTGATGGTTCCAACAGGCGTCTAAGTCATTTTCTAAGTCAGTACATTTGTCCAGTATTAATACCTAGTTTACACCAAGGGCAATGTTGAATGCTCTCTAGCATGAGGATTCTGGTCCCTCCCCCATCTTACATAATGATTTCTTGCTGTAAGTGTGTGGAATCATACATTACAGAGAATGCTACTTAAAGTCTCACACTCTTCAGCCATTGATCATGGTGCAACAAGCAGTCTTTTGCTCAAGAACCAAGGGGCAACCTACTTGTTAGTAGTCAACCAACTGCTCAGTTTCTGGATTTTCCTAACAGTGCTAGTTCTGTAGAAACCAATGACCACTGTTTTATTTCCACTTCTCAATTAACGGTGTGAATCATCAACTTTGCATTTAGAAAATTTTCTGTTGGGTGATGAGACTGTACTGAACTCAATGGTAATGTCAAAGGAAAGGAGCAGTCATTTAAATGTATTGTGAAACACTTGAACATCTGATCAGATGTAATGGTCAAAAACACTGTTAAAATATTACTTGAAAGAGTCACTCATCCATCACCAGCCAACTGGGTTCCTCTTAACACACAGTGCTATGATAGGTACCAGAGCAATATGAGCTGATGTTGTTGCTCTTAGATTGGTAGCTGGTGGTTGTATTGCATGCCATAGGATGAATGAAAACGCAGTTAGAAACTCAGCATAAGGGCATGGAAATGGATCCGTTATGTAGGCTGAATAGTATGGCATATCTGGACATAGAGTTGGAAGACATAATGATGAATACTAGCTCTGCCACTTGGCTAGCTGTATAAACTTGGGGAATCACTGCACTCTTTCAGGCTTACTTTTTTCATCTGTAAAATGTGAGAACTGAATGAGGTACTGTTGAGAAAATGTTAATCAGGTTACTTGGCACATATTAGGCAGTAGGAAATGTTGGTTGAATGAAAATCTAAAAAATGACTCCATAGTCAGATCTTACTGTAAAATGTATGAATTAATCTAGTGTACCTGGAAAACAAACTAAGTCAATGGGTGGCTAGCCATTATCACATGACCTGGCTATTATCTTTTTCCATATGTGCCTTTGTCTTCTCAAGCAGAGTGTACACTCCTTGTAATCCTGGCTGCTACTGAGCATCTTGCATATATCTCATTAATTACAATACATAGTATTATAATAATTTGTTTACCTGGGGTTGAAGAGATGGCTCTGTGGGGTAGAGTAGTTGCCATACAAATGTGAAGACCTGAGTTCAAATCCTTAGGACCCACAAGAAAGCTGGGTATAGCAATGTGTACCTGTAATCCTAGTGTTTGTATGGCACCGTGAGAGCTGGAGACAGAAGAGTCTCTGGAAGCTTGTAGGCCAGCTAGCCTGGTATATGCAGTGGTGAAGAACCAAAGTAGAAGGTGAGGATGGATGCAGTGGCATGTGTGTGCTCATACACACATACATACACATCTTGTGTCAGATAGTAAGGTCCTTGAGGGTAGAAGCCATTTTTTTGTTTATTTGTAACCTGTGGTGTGTGGTAGTTGTTCAAATATTTGTTGAGTGAATTCAATTTTGGATAAAAAAATAAGGGGAAAGTTTGCAGATGTTAGGTCTTGATAAATTGATGACAGTAACTATAAAAGCTGAAGAATACGGAATTCATGATCAAACAATTCAACTAAACAAATTCTTAGCCGGGCGTGGTTGCACACGCCTTTAATCCCAGCACTCAGGAGGTAGAGGCAGGTGGATCTCTGTGAGTTCAAGGCTAACCTGGCCTACAAAGTGAGTCCAGAACAGCCAGGGATACACAGAGAAACCCTGTCTCAAAAAACCAAAAAAAAAAAAAAAAACCCAGAAATTCTTGAGCATTTTCTGTTTTCTGGTATTGAAGGCACCAAAGATGGTTAAGAAAATGTTCTGTATCTAGCTGTAGAGGAAGAGACCATATACATCAGTAATAAGGATATATTATTTAAGTATACTAATAGAAGATAATAATGTATAAAGGCAACAAAAGAAAGATTAAAGCTCTTAGCCTTTACTGTGTCTTGAATCTCTTCTAGTCCATGTGCCAAGTTTCTTCACTGATGTCAGTTTCCCTCAGAAGATAGAAAATGGACAGCATTGAAGTTCTGCATTTTATAACTTCAGCTATTGAAAGACACCATCCATTTGTCAGTATCAGTTAAAATCTGAGAGAAGGACTTTACTAGTTTTGATCAGGTGTTTAGTTTTTGGCTCATTCAGTTAAGACTAGGTGATAGAATTGTGTCCTACTAATAAGCCAGAAACTACAGCAAACCCATGGATAAAGTAAACTAAACTCTTAGAGGAGGAAGGGTTGCTGGGAGGATAATTCATTTGATTCCGACTTTGGGAGACTGCCTAACATTAAGGAGAGGATTGCAGAAGGTTATCTACTGTGTAGTAACAACAGAAACTCGAAACAGCTTATAGAACATGACTTCTGTTTGTTAGGGATGTGTGAGTTGCATAGTTGATCATTCTGACTTAGACCCTCATCAGTGGGAATTCTCACTAGGCCCCATCCCTAGATGAAGAGCTAGGAAATTAATAATTGTTTAGAGAGGGAGAATCAGTCTTCCCCAGGGATGAGCTCCCTAATCCAATACCAGTAGTTAGTTCTAAAATCATATACGAGCAATACTGAATGGATTCAGCAGGTTACATTTGTAGATTTATTCGTATATATGTAACAATAGTAATTAAAGAAAGGGGTCACAAATTTGAGAGGGAGCAAGTGAAGAGGTATGGGAAAGATTGCAGGGAGGAAAGGATGGGAAAAAGAATGTAAATACAGGTATACATATATGAAATTTAAAAATTAAGTTTAAAAGCCCCTAAAATAATTAAGATGTTAGCTAGAGCCACAGTCAGCTGGACTTATCTGGGGGGCTAGTGGCTCTGCTTCCAAGACTTCACACTCGTGTGTTTGACAGACTGTCAGTTCCTTTCGGTGTGGGCCTTTCCATAAAGGTGCTTGAGTGCTGGAAGGAACTGGCAGAAGCACAGAAGCTGGCTTCTCCCCAAACAAGTGATCCAAGAGAGCCAAGTGGAAGCTATATGTTGCTTTTGTTAATAGCTTTGTCTAAGCTATACAGTTTATATACCATACAATCCTCTTTTAAGTATATAATAAGTTATAGCATAGTTACAGAGATAAAACTATCACTATAATTTTAAAACATTTTCCTCAACTCATAAAGAACCTTCATACCCATTTACATTAGTCATTCTACATTCCCAGTATCCAGGGCTAGCCAACCACCAATCTATTTTCTGTCTGTATATTTGCGTGCTATTTTAGTATACGATTGTGTACTTTTGTAACTAATTTTTCACCAAATATGTTGTTAACATCCATCCACATTGTAGCATGTATCAACATTTAATTTTTTGTTGGCAAATTGCATTTCTTGGTATTAGATCATATTTTGTTTATCCATTTAATTGATTGTCATTTGGGCTATTTCTACTTTTTGTGCTGTGCGTATTTGTAGACAAAAATTTTCACAGATCTGTTTCCATTTTTTTGCGTATTTACCAATAGTACAATTGTTGGATTTTATGGAGCCAAACTTTTTTCCAACAGCAGTATATGAGGGATTTTCACCGCAGCCTAGCCAGTGTTTGTTATTTTCTGTCTTTTATGCTTTTAGCCATCCTAGAGTGGGTGAAGCTGTGTCTGTCTTTATGACTTTGTATTTCTCTAGTGATGTTGCATATGCTTTTAAGTACCTAGTCTACTTGTGTATCTTCAGAGAAATGTTTACTTCTGTCTTTTGCAGCTCATTGTTTTCTTTCCCCTTTCCCCTTCTCTCCTCTCTCTCTCTCTCTCTCTCTCTCTCTCTCGCTCTCTCTCACTCTTTTTTTTTTTTAGACAGAGTTTCACTATGTAAACCTAGCTGGCCTGGAACTCCTGTGTAGATCAGACTGGCTTGGAACTTACAGTGATCCTAATTTCTTTCGTATTATCGAAATTCTTTATTTTAGATACACATATCTTATCAGATACAAGATTGCAGATTTTTTTCCATAAATTGAATTGGCTTTTCTTTTTTTTTTTGAGGGGGAGGAGGTATTCTAAGAAGTATGAAAGACTTTATTTTTGATAAAAACTTTATCAAAATTAATAAAAAATTTTACTAACTTGTTTGTTACTCTCATTGTTTCTTGTTCTGCTTAGACATGCCTTCATTTTTTCTAAGATTTTATGATTTTTAGCTGTTACAACTAGATTTTGATGAATTTGAATGAATTGTTATATAGTATATGAGGTAGTGATTCAGATTCACATTTTATATGTAGATATTCAGTTGTCCTTGTGCCATTTTTAAAAAGACTTCCCTTTCCCTGTTTAATTGTCTTGGTACTTTCTTTGAAAAATCAATTAACCATAGATTTATAGATTCATTTTAGATTCTCAGTTCTACTCCATTGGTCTATATGTCTCTCTTTAGCTAGTATCATAAAACTGCAAGTTACAAAATTAGTTTTGAAGTTGGACGGTATAAATCTTCCAACTTTCTCTTTTCCAAGATTGTCTTGATTATTCTGGCTCCCTTGATTTTTCAAGTGAATTTAGCATCAGCTTATCTGTTTCTTCAAAGAAGATATTTGGGTGATGTTCTGGTATAGATTGTACTGAATTCATAGATTAGTTTTGAGAGTATTGCCATTGTAGCAGTGTTAAAGGTGATCCATGAACATGGAATGTCTTTCTGCTTGTGTAGCTCTTCTTTCATTTATTGGACAATGTTTTGTTGTTTCCAGAGTATAAGTTTGTCCTTCTTTTGGTCAGTTTATTCCTAAGTATTTCTTTTTTAAATGTATAATAATATAAATGTAATGAAATTATTTTCTTTTATTTTTAGAATGCTAATTGTGTCTAGAGGTCTATTGTGTCTTAAAACTTTGCTGAACTAGTTTATTAGCTCTAATAGTACTTTAGTGTATGTCTTAGTATTTTTATGAACTAGATTATATTGTGATTATCATTATATACATATATACACATACATATATGTGTGTGTGTGTGTGTGTGTGTGTGTGTGTGAGAGTTAGTTTTACTTCTTTCTTCCTAATATGAATGCTTTTTGTGTCTTTTTGTTTGTTTGTTTAATTGCCCTGGCTAGAGATGTTAACTACACTATGCAGACATCCTTGTCTAGTGCCTTATGTAGCAAAAGCTTTAACCACCCAGCACTAACTATGGGGTTGGCTGTGGGTTTTCCATGATGCCTTGTACAAATTGAGAAAGTTTTCTTCTGTTCCTAGTTTGGGATTTTTTAATTGCAGAAGGGTTCCGGCTTTGTCAGGTGCTTTTTCTTCATCATGAGATGATGATGTAGTTTTGTTTCATTGATGAGGCTTATTGTATGGGTTGATTATTGGGTTAAGTTAAGCTGGCTTCACATTCTGGGATAAGCCCTATGTGATTCTGATCCTTTTTACATGCTGCTGGAGTCAACTTACTATTATTTTGTTAAGGACTTTTGTGTTTATTGTTCTTTAGCGGTATCTGCTTTCTTGTTTTGTGATGCTTCCCATAAATAAGTTTTTTTTGCCACCAACTATAGAATTTCCTTAAAGAGTTTGACTACTGATATTCTTTTTCTTTTATTTTCTTTCTTTTTTTTTTTTTTTTTTGTCTTTTTGAGACAGGGTTTCTCTGTGTAGCCCTGGCTGTCCTGTACTCGATTTGTAGACCAGGCTTCCCTTGAACTCACAGAGATCTGCCTGCCTTTGCCTCCCGAGTGCTGGGATTAAAGGCATGCGCCACCATGCCTGGCTGATCACTCATACTCTTATTTGGACTCTTTTAAGTAAACATTTAACAAAGGTCAGATATTAGGCTGTAGCTTTGAATCTGCTCTTAGTTAATTTGCTGTATGATCTAAAGTAAATGATTTGCCTTTCTGAGTCTCAATTTTCTTATTCACAAAACAAAAGTGTTGGGCTGGACAACATCCAGACTCACCAGAATTAAGCTGGTTGGTGTTTTATGATATTATCTGTGCAATAGACAAAGGTCAGGAATTGTTATTTGCCTTTAAAACTTACTATTTTACCATAAGAATCATCTAGAATCCCACTGAAAAAGAACAGTTCCCTGTTGTGTATGGAGCTGGTTCTCTTCTTCCACTTTTACATAGGTTCCAGGGATTGAATCCAGGCCACTAGGTGTTAGGTTTATCTGCCAAGCCATCTTGCTGCCAACCTCTCCCACCCCTGCTCCTCAACTAGATGCTTGACAGTCTAAAAGAAAATCCCTTTAAAAATTTCTGTTGTGAATGTCAGAGATTGAGAAAATACTAAGCAAAATGAGTGGCATCTCAACGTCATGTCAAAAGGGGATTCAAGTGTATTTTATATTTTTAGTGTGGGGGAAAAGCCTCAGATGATCTGATGTTGTATCAACTGTAATATTAACCTCTGCTGTAAAGTAAGGAAGTGCCTTGGAACTGCAGACAGATGTGTTTTGATGGGCAGGGTTGAATTCTTTCCTGTGAACAAGAGATTCGTGAGAGCTCTGGGGGAAAATCTGACACCTTTTTGTGTTGCTTGAATTTCACAGTTAATTTCAGGGTGAGAGATGTCAGTCCTCAAATGCAGAGGGAGGGGAGGGAAGAGGCTGCCACATTCTCTGAATGACTTACAGATCTTTGCATTCACCTCAAAGGTGTAATAACTCCTGCATTTATCCTGTATGTCAAGGAACATGAATAGGTTCTAAAATAGAATCTTAGCCTCGATGTATTTGTTTCTAGCAGTATCCCTCTTGCTCAAATATAGCCATTCCTCCTCAAATCAAATGAGTTCTCTAGACTTCATATGTCCTTAAAACTGTAAGTGAACTCTCACTTTTTCCTCATTTTTCAAACTTCTGTTAGACATTGTCCCCTAAGACTGTTTTTGCCTCCCAGTAAGGTGTTGCAATTGAATGCCACCATACCTATTTTTTTCCCTTTCTTTCTTTTTGTTTCTTTTGTTTGTTTGTTTTTGAGACAAGTCATAGATAGCCCTGGCTGTCTAGACCAGGTTGGCCTTGAATTCAAGAGATCCGCCTGCCTCTGCCTCTGCCGTGCTGGGAGTAAATCACCATCATACCCAGTTTGTCTTTGGGTGCTAAGAATCTTAACACAGGTCCACATTGCAAGCATTTTACCCACAAAGCCATCTCTCCAGCCCTCAAGTGCCCAGTTTTCAGTCTAGTACTTGGTATTGTAGTTACTTTATTACATTTAAGTCTAAGTGGGCCTCTAAGTGGTATTTTAAATATTAAATTATTTGGAATAGAGAAAGTAAGCTTAGTACTTAAAATAATTCTATCATTAGTTCTTTTATTTAAAAAATCTTTTCTGGCCGGGTGGTGGTGGCACACACCTTTAATCCTAGCACTCGGGAGGCAGAGGCAGGTGGATCTCTGTGAGTTTGAGGCCAGCCTGGTCTACAAAGCGAGTCCAGAACAGCCAGGGCTGTTACACAGAGAAACGCTGTCTCAAAAAATCAAAAAGAAAAAAAACTTTTCTGATTGGGTTTCAGTTTGTGACTTATATTGTTGTGTAAATTTTCTAACATGCCATCTTTAAAATTTAGGTAATATTAATGAGGATTTTTTTTAGGTGCATGTTCAAATGTGTGTGTTTGCAAGTGTGCACGAGTACATACATAAATGTGTGTGCATGCCTATGAAGGCTAGTGATCAAACTCAGGTACCATCAACTTTTTTTTTTTTTTTGAGACGTGCCAAGTAGACTTATGCTAGCTGGCTAGTGAGTCTCAGGGGTCTAGCTGTTTCTGTCTTATGAATATGAGGCGCTTGTAATCTGTGTGTTCCTGACCTGAAAAATACTTTTAATACCAAATTATTTGAAAGATAGAGGAGTGTATATTCCAGTTATGAGGCCAGTTTATTTTTTTCTTGCATGGGTTCTGGGGATCAAACTGAGGTCACAAGCATGTTAATAATTGAACCATCTCCTTAACCATGATGAAGTCCTATGTGGTAGGCTGATGACTTTTCTTTCTCTTCCTAAAGATATCCACATTCTAATCCGAGGAGTCCTGGGAGTGTGCTACATATTACATGGCAAAAGAAACTCTGCATGGCTGGGCGGTGGTGGTGCATGCCTTTAATCCCAGCACTTGGGAGGCAGATGCAGGTGGATCTTTGTGAGTTCGAGGCTAGCCTGGTCTACAAAGTGAGTCCAGGACAGCCAGGGCTACACAGAGAAACCCTGTCTCAGAAAAAAAAAAAAGAAACTCTGTATGTGTGATAAAACATCCTGGGGTTGGGAGATTATCCTGGTTTATCTAATCACACAGGTAGGAAGATTGGAGAGCCCAAGTTAGAGGGGACCCTGGGGGAAGCAGATCAGTGTGATGCTGTTGCTGGAAAGGGTCAAGACCTATACTATAGCCTCTAGATGTTGAATGACTGATGTAAGATGTCTCAGAGGAACACAGCATTGTGATCACTTTGATTTTTACATCAGTTTCAGACTTCTGATTTCCAGAACTGTAAGATACTGATGTTGTTAATAAACCATCAAGTTTATGTTAATCTGTCCTACAGCAATAAGAAGCCAGAACATTTTCCTGAAGATGAGTTGAACCAGCAGCTCAGTTTGCTCCAAGAGGCAATTTTGCCCAAGTGTTGTTGTTTTAAACATTTACTTATTTTTTCAAGTTACATCTCAATCACAGCCTCCTCCCTCTTCCACTCCTAGTCCCACCCTCCTACCCTCCAATCCTCTTCCCCCTCTCCCTCCTATCCTCTTTTTTAAAAATTTAAGATATATCATATCTTCCCTCTCCAACATCTCCCCCTTTTAGTCCAATGAAAGGCTCTTTTTCATATAACAATAAATATAATACAAAACAATAAAAACAATTAGGCAACAATTATGAAAATTATAAGGTATAACATACATTCCTAATGTCCAGTCCATGTGTATTTGTCAACTAATAATAATCTATCTCGATGAGTTTAAAGTTCTGTACCTAACTCAGTTTCTATCCTAACTTGCATTTACCAACTAAAAACATCTTCTTAGACCTAGAAAATTCTTTTAATTCCTAAACAACTTAACTATGAGACTATAGCTATCTAGTCTTCAACCACATCAGACACCTGAGAAGGGTAAATATATCTGAATAAACAGGAAGTGCAGAGCAAGCAGCTTTCAAAACTAAGAAATGACAGACAACTGGCTGCCTGGACAGTCCCCAATTTCTCTCAGTTATCTTTAGCCTTTTGGCCCAGTATCTCTGACAGACATTAATTATAAAGCAGGAATTATGAAGGACTTGCCCATCCTGTCTTGGCACATCTAGGCTGTCGACTTACCTGCTTCCAAGTTTTGTCCTTTTGGGACATCATTCTGTCTACAGTTGAAGCTTGAAGCAAGGGATTTCTCTTGAAGCTAATGCAGGCATCTCTGAATAGAGATTCTTTGATGCTCATCATCTACTTGGAGTAGGGGGGGGGGTTACTGTCAGGAGCTGACATGTCTCAATGTCAAAAAAATCTTGTTATGAAAACATCATTAAATACCGTATTCTACAGATTTCTTGAGGTTTTTGAAGACCATCTCAATATATTTGAATAAGCAAATGCTGCTAGTCACTTAGCAACTTGATTTCTGATTAACTTAGAAAACATCTGTGATATACTAAACTAGTACCTAACAAAATGAAAAGTTTGAATGACTATTAGTTTGAATTTCTTAATTATCCTAAGCAGTTTGTGATAGTTGCTATCAAAAGACCTAGAACTTCACATTGCATTTTATTTTATTTATTTTTTTTTTGAGACAGGGTTTCTCTGTGTAACAGCCCTGGCTGTCCTAGACTCACTTTGTAGACCAGGCTGGCCTCGAACTCACAGTGATCCGCCTGCCTCTGCCTCCCAAGTGCTGGGATTAAAGGCATGCGCCACCACACCCGGCCCACATTGCATTTTAAAGAATTACATATGTACTATACCTTAAAAGATACAAATATATAAGAGTAGATTTAATAATCTACCTCTTTTTCTTTATCATTCCTATATCATGTCTATATCCCCTTTTCTTCTTTTCAAGTCTTTCCCCCTCTACATAGGAGAGAAAACTGTAGAGAAAAGGAGAGAAATCCCTGGGTCTAATCTCCTAAACCTTGTTTAACAAGACCATTTAACAACTTGTAACCAATCCTCCTAAATAACAACAAACATCTATAACCCATCAAATGAACAACAACAACAACAACAAAAAATCACCCACTCCACCTTCTGGGAATGGGACGTCACTCTCTTAATATTGCTTCCTGTTGATGTGAGACATAGGAAACCTGTTTGGGGGCTCAAATAAGAATGGAAAAATGGTTAAGCAAGTTAATAGTAACATTTGTTGTCCAGTCTTTTTGTGCTCAGCTACTTAAATGTCCTGAGAAGTTTGTAGTCAGGAGCCGAACATTGGGTGGGAAAATTCAGGGCTCTACTGAAGTTGTGGCTGGAGCAGTCTGTAAGGCTGGACCATCGTAGCTAGCCATTTTGAAGTTTTTCTGGATGTAGATTTTTGAGGAAACAGCTATTGAGGCAGTCTGTGAGGCTAGATTATCTGGGCTACTTGTCTTGTCTTCTTTGGTGTCTGGTGCCTTTTCTTCAGAAGTTTCAGTTGTCCAGTTGTCCCTTGTCGCGTCGCCCTCTCGACCAGCAAGGACGACGCAACTCGCAAAAGCTCTTCTCAAGCAGTTTATTCAGGTCCCTTGAAAACAGTCTTCCGAATCCTTGCTTGTGTCTCTGCTTGTGTCTCTGTGTCTCTCTGCTTCTCCTCCCCCAAGCCCTTATATGCCTACTCAAACCCAATCAGATCATGCCACCTGGTGATCCAAGATAGGCTCACAAAAGGAGGAAGCACACCGGGCTAGGCAGCTGCTACCAACTAAGGCTTGTTTACAGCTAAGCTTGAGCTTTCTGGCATCAAGCCAGGTGCCATCTTAGGGTTGCGGCTCACCACAGTTTTGTGGCTCGCCACAGTCCCTGGACTCCTTATCCTTAGTTGGATGCTTCTAATCTAGAAAGATAAGAACAGAACCCTGTCCTAATCCTAACTCTGATGTGCTACTTTTTTTTTTTTTGCCCAAGTGTTGTGATAACAGTAAATGAAACCATTTATGTTGAAAATAGCAGTGTCATTCTTTGTAGAGGTAGAACATTGTCCTTGCTGAGGCTTCCAGACGTGACATTCCTTTCTGATCTTACCCTAAAGCTAGCTGTGTTGCTCTGTACCAGCTGCTGTTTTTGAGAGGAATGCTTTGAGTGGGTGCCTGAGTAGATTTTTTTCTGTGAATGTTCTTTCTATGACCCAAGCTAGGTTGCAGTGAGCCTCCTTCTTTAGTTTCACCACACTGGGATCACAGGCATGAGCCAGTATCCCTAACCCTAGAAGACTTGTATGAGGTAGGAGGCACACAGCATCCGGCAGTGGATTGCAGCCTTAGTTTCCTTTTTGTCTCAGTTGTGCTTTTCTTAGGTTTTGTCCTTCTTTTCTTTAATCCTAATAATATTCCTTTTATATTTTCCATACCAGAGTGTGGAGTAAGAGTTATAAATAAGTACCCTTATATTTAAATGCATATATACGTAGCATAAATAATATGGAAAATGTGGGAAGACAGTCGACTTTCTAGTGTTCTGCTTAAGTAAATTCTTTGTCATTGTTTTTATTTTTACTTTATCCTAAAGAAAGTGAATTCTCTAATTAGCAGAACTTTTATTTGTTCTTCAGATACAAAATGATAAATGAGTAAAATAAAGGCATACTGAAAGGAATTCTGTAGGCAAAAATTCCGAGTCTGTACACAGGGCTCTCCTTATATTAGACACTTATCTCCATAAATGGAGAATCACAACATTAACTGAAATATTCAGTCAATTGAAGCACTCTGTCCTTTAACCACATAAGTAATCTGATCTGATAATTGTGTTTCTTAGGAAGAATTACTTAATACACATTGTAAAGTGACTGTTACTGCTGTCCCAAAACACTGAGTTTTAGCACTATACTTGCACTAACCAATTCCCTGATCTGATCTTGTTTTTCCTTTATACTTGTATCATTTATTTGTAAAAAGACATCATAGTTAGGATTAGGATGGAACAAATCTAATTGGTCACCTAAATATAAAACTCAAAATTTTGACCTAAGTTTTTCATTATAAATTGGGCAAAGTGGTGGCAGTTTTTATTCATCCACTTGAAGATTATTGAATTTTTAGTAGAGAACAATTAGAAATGGCTTCTACCATCACTGTCTAATATTTGACACAGAGACCCTACATATCTGATCTTATAACTAACTTTAGGATTGCAGTTGTCATAAATAGGTTTTGTTCGAGGTTTTGTCTAATGGTAACAGCATTGTGTGATGGATGAGGGAAGTCTGTGAATGTGTAAGGTGAGACCCTGGCTATCGTGGATGGGGTGAAGGGTGGCAGAACAAAGCATTTCTGTCACAGGAGAACACAGATGATTCAAAAGTCAGAAATGGCTTGGTACACTGAGGTTTCTGTAGGAAAGGCTTCTGGGTAGACTATCATATCCAAGAGAGCTACAGGAAATGTGACTGGAAGGGTAGCAAAGGCCATTTAATACAAGATTTAATAGATTATGATAAACTATTTAGGCATTGTGTATAGACATGAAGCCACTGATTAATTTGTAGCATAAAAAATGATTCCCACTACTTTGAGGGATATGTGTGAAGAGGGCTGGCTAGGATCCTATGGCAGAAATTCAGATGGAATATAAAGGTTAAGATTAGGTTGTAATTGTTACGAGAATTTTGAGTATATTTGAGAAGTATTTAGGACATAGAATAAATATAACGTGTTATTATGTAATTATATTGATATGAGCTCTTTGACAAGATCAAATGTGTTTGAGGATACCGTTCATTGAGGTAGTTTGTTAATTTTAATTTACTTTCATAACTTACACTTGCTTTGCTCTTGGTCTTCAAGACCTGACTAGATTCCCTGTTTAGGTTATCACAAAATGAAGACATAAGGGTTAGCCAGACTAGATTGTTGTTTGGAGGTTCTGTGTAAAACATATTTCCAGGTTCCAGCTTCTTGTTGTTAGAATTTAGGGTCTGTAGTTGTCAGTCTGAAGTTCCATTTTCTTTGTTGGCTGTCAGTGAGGGACCACCTTAAGCTTCTAGAATCTACATGGTATGCATTCCTTTTCCAGAGCTCCTTCCTTCTTCAAGCTAAAATCATGTCAGTATCTTCAGATGCTTTGACTTTTGGCTGTGGATCTTCTCTTACCTACAGGCCCAGATTTAAAGAGGCTCACATGATTAGCTTAGGCCTACCTGGGTTATTGTCCCACTTTTAAGGTCAACTAATTTGGAACTTCACATCTGTAGAGTCCCTTTATTACAAAAGTTCATTCACTGTGGGAGAAGAGCATCTGAAGAGTAGAGTGACTGAGGTCATGTTAGGGTTTCTAGATGTTGAACTAGGAGAGATGAGTATGTAAGTCTGCAGAAAGCAGAGGGCCCAGTTTAACAGACTAAAATAACTTTTAGGGGCCTTTGACATATTCTGATGGCTATATATCTGGTGGTAGTAATGATGAATGAAACCTTATATGTTATATAGTATGTGGTTTAACTCATTTAAGTCAGGCAATAGCATTGTGAAGCTAGTCCTGTAACCGAACTTTTAAATTATTATTTAACACTTATTTATTACTAAATTCACTTATAACAAACACCAACAATTTCTTAACTATTAATCCTATAAATTCCTACAACCCCTTTAACCTATCCACTAAACCTATTGATAATTATAACAACTACTTTCATAGCCTTTTAGAATGATACAGTCTCTGGGGCAGGTCCTCAGTCGTCAGGAACACAGTCTTTGTTGTAGATTCTTTAACGCACTTAGCAGTCCTTTTTCTGGATCTCTCAGATGCAGGTTCGTCAGGGTAAGTTGGTTATTGCAGTCTCACCTTAAATAAGGCTTCATGCTTTCTTCTCTGTGGCAGACCCCAGCTGTCTGCAGGCCAACTTACTTCTTTTGAATCAGGAACTCAGCTGCTCTGCCTCAGTCCTTAAAGCCAGGCACAGTTTCCCCTAGGTCACTGATCGGACAGATCAAACCCCTCCAGGCAAAAGCTGAGCCACAGGGTCCAGTCCTTGGCCTTTTGGTGTCTTGCTCAGGCTTTCTTTGCTCACCAGCTTCTTTCTGCTTCAGGGAAATCTGGCCATCAAATGATGGCCAGCACTTTTTTCAGCAGGACTCTTGGAGCTCTCTAGCATCAGGGGCCTCTTCTCTTTCTGGGCTCCATGCACTGTCCTTAAATAGGAGGAACTCTGTTTCAGCTTAATTTGGGCTCCGCCCACTTAGCAGCTGAAAACAATGTCAGGCCATATGATACTTTGTTTCTTCAAGTCCATTAAGTCTGTCCTGTTTTCCTGACTTCAACCTTGTTTTTCAGTCTATTGAGTCTTTCCTGTTTTTCCTGACTTCAACCTTGTTTTTCAGTCTATTAAGTCTTTCCTGTTTTTCCTGACTTCATGCTGATAATGCTCTTCATGCCCCGAATTAAGAGACAGTATCAGAAACCCCTATATATTTTCTAAATCTATTTTATCTAACCCCTACAAGTCCTGTTATAATTATTCTAGTTTCACAAATGGAAAACTGAGTCCTAGGTGACTTGCACAGTGCTACCCAGGAAGTAAGTAAAGAATCAGTTTTGAAACCCAGGCAGGTTTGGGCTCAAATAAGAATCCTGGTGTTGGGCTGGAGAGATGGCTCAGAGGTTAAGAGCACTGGCTGCTCTTCCAGAGGTCCTGAGTTCAATTCCCAGCAACCACATGGTGGCTCACACCATCTATAATAAGATCTGGTGCCCTCTTCTGGCCTGCAGGCATACATTCAGACAGAACACTGCATCTGTAATAAATAAATAAATCTTAAAAAAAAAGAACCCTGGTGTCACAAAAATGTGAACACCCCTAAATTCAAGTTAGTAGGGAATATGTCTTTTGGAGATGCTATAGGAAGAGGATGTTATATGGTTACTTATTAGAAATGTTGTATATTTATTTATTAGAACTGAGTCCTAAAAAACAAGCAAAAAAGAATCATCCAAAAAAAATGAGTTGCTAAGAAAGAATACAGAGGAAGAGCCTAGAGATAAAAGTAGCAAAGTTTGTGGTGTTGTGGATGCCTACCAAAGAGGATGGGGGTGTGCATGTGGGGTTCTTGATTCTGTTGGCCACAAAGTGGCTTTGTTAAGGGCATTCTGGTGGAAGTTGAGTGGGGGAAAGTTACATTGGAATGGGTTGAGTGAATTGCAAGTGAAGTAACTTTTGAGAGACTGTTCTGGAGAGGATTGAAATAGGGGCTTCGGAGAGGGTTATTTCCTGTTTCCTTGTTTTAATGTCATGCTGAAGCACCAGTGTGTCACTGAGACTAAATCTGCACTAGACCATAAGTGACGGTGTCAAGAACCTGGAGAAGAGGCTGTCATTTAGTTTACCTGGGGCTGGAGGGCAGGGTGTGTCTGATAGGAAAAGTGCTTCTGCTGTAAAAGGAATGGGGAAAGGATACAGGTGCGTTTGTAGATTTGGCGACAGGAAGTTTTGAGGGCATGATTGTTTTGTCCCTCTGTGACTTGTAAAGAAAAGGCAATTCTTTATTCAAGAGAAATAGCTTCATTGTTTAAAAAATTGTTATGCTGGTCTTTGGAAAAAAATTCTAAGTTACAGAAAAACATGCTAAGAGTATTTTTACTTGTAGGCTGTACAGAGAAACTTGTAGTGTGTTGGAGAACAATTACCAAAGAGGTTTTCAGACCCAGCTAATCAGGCATTTCTGTGCTTTTTATTTTCAGAGAACGGAACATAGTCTCTGTCTCATGCCAGATTCTTAGTAAAGTTAATTTTCTGTTTCTTCTTTTTGAAATGTTATATGCTTATTTAGTTTAGTTCTAAATTATACTTATTTAGTACATGTATTAGAGGAAAAGGCAGCTAGTTACTACTTTATACACATTTGTTTTCAGACTCAGTTTTTGTATAGGTTTCGTTATGTAATTCCAGAATCACTTGGATAAGTGATAAGACACTGCTGTTTTATATACTCAGAGTACAGTCAGTGTTCAAGGAAAGTGATCATGGCATTAAGAGAAAAGTGAGCAGCATTGTTTTAAAGTGCGCAGATATTAAATATAACTTTGTTCAGCTGCCAGTGCTCTCCAGAGACATGGTTTGAGGCCCAACCACAAATCTAAACAGCTTCAGAACAGCTTACCACCTGGCAGTTAAAGGGAACCTGATGTGCTAGCAATTTCGCCGATTTTTCAGGCTCCTATGCATTTACTAGAATTGTGCTATTTGGACTTTGTAGACACGAGTCAAGGCTTTCTAATTCAGTGTAGTATATTCTTTTAGGACTGTGCTGGGTACTTCCTAACTGTAGCTTATCTGATAAGTTACTTTATAAATATTTTCTCCCATGACTGAAAAGGGGGAAAAACAAACCCTTCAAATAGCAGCAGCAGACTTTTTTTTTTTCCTCACTGCATACAATTGTCACATTTGGACTGAAATTAAATTAACCCAAGAATATTATGTTTTGTAATGCTGAATAATCAAGGATAAGATTATATGGGAAGAACCATTTTATAATCTTACTTGGTTGGTTCCAGAAAATGAGATCATAAAATATACATTTTCTAGTTGGTATATTAAAAACAGATTTTAAGCATATTAAATAGAGACGATCAATTCAGATTGTGTTCTACACCTACTAAAAAATTGGCTACTTCAGAGTTCACCCCCCTCCCTGTTCTCCTTCCCAGAAACATATTTGTGCCTTCTTACAATACAAGCCAGCCAGCCAACCAACAATCAACCATTCCAAGTCCTGTAGTTACTGTCATCATTGCTGTTTGCACAGGACTTTGGATGGGCTTTTTTATTCCACTAAATTCTATGTTTTTATCTCCCTTCACTCTAATATGCTTTAGTTCCAGGCCTCCATCAAAGTGGTTCCATGGAAACTGTTAGTAACCTCCAAAGTTACTTAACATGTCCCTCTTTTGCTGGTCTGATGGCATGTCTCAGTTTGAATCTAGCTTCACTTCTTTGAAGCATGTGGTGTTTGAGTGTTGATACTGGTTTTCTTGTTTAACAACAGAATGTTCTGCCTGGCTCTTTCTCCCACAGCTATGACCCATCTCCTTCCACTGCTGTCTCTTTAATTCTCTCTACTGTTCTCTGTCTGGTTCAGCCCTCTTTTCTTGTACCTATTCTTACTAGGGGTTGAAGATATTATCATTGCTTGAACTATTAGCAAGTCTCTGTTTTTAGTTTAGATCTGTTCTTGTATTCCTCATCATTCACTTCACATCAGCTCACTGCACATAAAACATTCAGATTGTCCATAGATACCTTAGTCTCTCAAGTTGAACGTGTTTCTTCTTCCAGCCGTCCATGACTTATTTTGTGACATTGCTATCCTCATCCTGCCAAGACCTGAGATAGAAACACTGGATTTCTCTCTAGATGCTTCTGCTCACCAACTTACTCTCCTGGTTGTGGCAATTATAACAGAAGTATACCCTTAATTTCTTGTGTACTGTTGAGATGGCACAGTCTTAGTTCAGTGTCTTAACTATCACAGCTATCATTTATTAAACTGTGTGTGTATGGTCACAGGCACCATTTTGCATTGGAGACATAAGGGTAGCAGTGTTACATCTGTTTGATGGATATTTATCTCATACTCCTTGGTGCACAGTCTCCCAACCTGTTTGTCTCTCTTTGGAGTCCAAGTGTAGCTGTGATAAACAGTTCTGTGTCAGCGTAAATCCACTTCAAGTTGATGGCATTTACTTTGATGGACACATGTTATGTAGTTTTCACTTTCAGCTCAAGGCATTGATTCTTGTTCTGAGGCTTAGGTTCCTGGTGGGAGCTGGCTTAGCAAGCATGAATGTTTTGCCTCCACAGTGAAAATGCATTAATAATCTACTAGGGCAACCTTTAACTAATGGGGTGTGGGAGCTGATAATATATGCACGTCTCTGTATTGATTTTAGAGTGGGAAATTCTGAGGCATTCCATCTGTTCTTCAAAAGAGCTAGATTAGATTGAGTTGATAATGTACCCTTGTTTCTCTATTTTACTCTTGTCAATTTCTCTTTATTTTATCTCATTGAGATTACCTTCCAAATAAACCACTTGCACAGCAGTCCAGGATAAGACTGTTAGTGTCTATAAAGTGGCTTAAAAAGCATACCCTTGGATGGAGTGTTGCAGAGGGTTGCTCACTACTGAAATCATAACAAGGATCCCATTTGCAATGTAGCAGTGAGTGCTGATAAACCTGTCATATATGACAGGATCAAGACTAGCATGAAATAGAAGGTGAAGAGCTGGATAGGTGATAATGCTAGGATTTGAGTGTTTGGGGACAATGGTAACATTAAGGCCTCTGAGTTGACTTGGAAACCTTGGAAACGAAAAAGAGGATTCTCATGGAAGCCTTTAGAAAGACCCTCAAAGCCTTGGGCATAGTCAATTATGGGAAAATATTGGACCCAGGATTTAATCATAAGGGTAGCAGAACTTTGTACCTCTGTGCTAAGTTTGTATTGCCATTTGGAATTAAACGGAATTGTTTAACTGAAATTGTTTCTCAGAATTCCCTTTTGGATTTTGGGCTAACACTGATCATAATAAACATTTTGGGTGAGATAGACAGAGGGGCAGAAACAGCAGCTGAGTTCCTTTCACTGATGGTATGAAGTGATGTTCTAGCCCCCACGTGTTGTTGCTAGCTAATCTGCTTTATCATATTGTTGGCATGGAGCATCGGCCAGTCCTGCAGTTTCCCCAGCTCTGTTGGATTACCTCCATCAGCTTCTGGGAATCTATGGCTAGTGTGTCTAGCTTCTCTGCAGGGAGAGGCTAGACATCATTGAGGTTAGAGCTCTGAAGATACCTGCAGATATATAATTCTGTTTGTCCTTGTGGACCTAGCATGTTCTCAGTGTTCTAGTTTATCCTTGCTCTTTACCTCTTCATATCTGACTTTCTTTTCTAACCACCTACCCTGCTGTTCTTAACCTTAAAATCAGATGTGTAGCAAATAGACTCCAAAGAGACCAACTCCCACACTTATGTCAGGCCCAAGCCCTATTTAAGTCTCTTACTATTTTGGGCTAACAATGATAAACATTTTGGGTGAGATAGACAGAGGGACAGAAAGGTATACCATTTATAATGGTTATACTGTTTTAAAAAGTGTTCTTTTAATAGATGTTCAAGGCCAAAGACAAGACCCTAATATGGGAAGAGTAGGACTCTTATATGTCAGAAGGGATATTTGGCTCAAGTTTTAATACATTGCTAGACAAGAACAGACTGGTTCTTTGGAGGCCATGCAAAGATCCTGTTGAACGGAATGTCTCACACATTTTTGTTCTTAAGGTTTACCCCATATTTTCCCTCACATCCCCTAGAACAGTAACTAGACATAAGTCTCAATATAGTTTAAACAGGGTGGTCATGTTCTTTTTCTGGGTGAAAATAGATAATTCCATTCTAGCACCTGGTCTCATATATATCTATATCTATATATATCTGTATAGATATAGATATAGATATATATGCCATCAGAGTTTGGATTATGTGGAGGAAGGTAGTGAATGGAGCAGGTGTGGCAAGGTAGAAGGTAAATCAGCTGCATAAGTGATAATGTAATTAACCCTTGTCTATTTTATCAACAAAACTCAAAATTAAATAGCCTGGTCACTTTGTTCTAATATACTCCTAGATGATCTCTTGAAGCTTGAACATGAGTTTTTGGCAGAGTATGCTAAGAAGTCTTAGAGATGAGACAAAATTAGAGTGAACTTAGTATATGAGACAGGAGAATTACACTATCTGACTATATACCCTATAGGAGAATACACTGTAGGAGGGCCCAAAGAAGAAACTTCACCTGGTTAATAAAGAAGTTTCTGGTGAAGCATACAGTCAGGAATTGCTAAGAGATACTATTCCAGAATTAGATTTTCATAGGATTCAGTAATAGTCATAGAAATGTATAACAATTTTTGTAAAATTTTTATTTATCAACACTTATATTTATTAATAGTTAACAAATCTCTATAAAGTACCTAAATCCTATATCCTAAAACCTATAATCTAAAATCTATAATCTAAGAGTATCCTAATACCTAAGAACACTCTAATGCCTATCTAAAAACACTTAACTAACACTATTTTAACTTTCTTAAAAGGGTATTAATAAGCCGGGCGTTGGTGGCGCATGCCTTTAATCCCAGCACTTGGGAGGCAGAGGTAGGCGGATCTCTGTGAGTTCGAGGCCAGCCTGGTCTACAAAGTGAGTCTAGGACAGCCAGAGCTGTTATACAGAGAAACCCTGTCTCGAAAAACAAAAAAAAAAAGGGTATTAATATTCTTATATATTCTTAGCATAGGTCTGTTCAGGATAGCTTGGTTTATGGCAGTCCTGGAAGGCAGTCCCTTTCAAAACTTAGTGTTTTTGGGGCCTTACTTTATCAGTTCGCAGTACCAGTTTATTTCCACCACCAAATTGTGGCCAGTTTATAAAGTCAGTCTATTCCAGCCGCCAAACTGAGGCCGCTTGTTCATCAACTGAAACTCTCCTCTAATGGTCTCCCTGGCCCGGGCAAACCTCACAGCCAAAGGCCTCTCGAAGTGGCTTCCGAACTGCACTTGTCTTGCGCACTCCTCCGGCGCTCTGGGCCCCAAGATAGACGCCTTTAAAGAAATCTCTCTCAGTATGTTTTATGTCATGTCTTTGCTTTAGGCTATAACAGTCTAAATTCTGTTAATGGCGTACCTTGCTGTGCGCCTCTCCAGTGCAACCTTTCAGTTGGTGAGGGCAGGAGAAAGAGAGAGACTGTGTAGAATTCTCATCTTATATATTGCATTATCTCTTGATACTTGGCAGTCTAGAGGGTCCACGAGATCTCTTGTGATGTCCAACAGTCCCGTTGCTTCTCAATAACTGATGTCATCTGCGTGGTGTTGAAAAAAAATATGGCTAATTAAACGATTTACCCAGTATTTATATTACCTTTAATTGGTTTGGTGGTGTTAATCCTTAACCCGCCATCATAAATGAATACACACAGACACCGGCTGGATCTTAACAAGCCTAGACCTGGGTTGTGCAATCCTAGCCCATCTAAGCTAGCTCATAATTCTATTACCCAAATATAACCCCATATATACATACGTGCCTTTGGACTATTATTCTCCAGGCTAAGCCGATGTTCCAGGCCACATGGAAGGATCTTCTTTAATCTACCCCATGGCATGTCTTCCTTCTTTACTCCTGGCTTCTTCTCTGACAACCTCTTCCCAAGATGCTCTGTATCTGTCTAAAAAGCCAGTGAACCTTAGTCCTGCCTACCTCTGTCTTTGCCCAATCTCCAGGCCTCAGCATTTATTTAACCAATCAGAGTCAATTAAGTAACAGACAGCAAACAGGACCGATTAACATTTAGAATGCTTAACACCACCCCATCATTTCCCTCCTTTTGTCTAATAAAAAGGATAAAAGGTACATACATAATGTTTAGCCTATTTCTATCAGGCAGTCTTGAGGAAAAAAAATCTATCTTGGTGTGTCTAACGTTTTGAACATAAATAATTCCTATCATATATGTTGTCTTCAACCCCATCAAAGACATAAGAAGGGATAAAGTTATTATTTGAGTGAATAGGAAGAACAGAAGAGCAGCTTCCAAAAAGAAAAAATGACAGTTTGCTGCCTAGACAGTCCCAAGTATCTCTCCATACCGTTGGAGCATCATCTTCAGCCTTCTGGCCAAGCATATCTCACAGACATAATTGTGCAACAGGAAATAAGGATTTTCCCATTCTGTCTCTGCAGAATCAGGACATCGACTTACCTGCATTTAAGCTCTGGTTCATCTTTGGACTGTATATAGTCTGTTGAGAAAACAGGGACATTTTTGTCCAGTAGGAGTTATCTCCTGATGGGAGGTTTCTTTTTGAGGAATTATCTACTGATGGGAGATTTCTTTTTGATGCTCATTGTTCCAAGTCAAATGGGAGCTGTCAGGAGCTGTCTTGAAGTCAAATAATAATATCTTTAAATGCCATTTTCTGTACATCTCTGAGGGTTTTGAAGACATCTATTGATTTCATCTATCTAGTCAAATAATAATAATATCTTTAAATGCCATTTTCTGTACATCTCTGAGGGTTTTGAAGACATCTATTGATTTCATCTATCATTGAATAAGCAAATTGTAAAATTCTATCAAAATTAATCTTATTTTTTATCAATATACAAAATTCTATACCAGTGTATCAAAAGATAATCTTATTTTAAGGATAACAACAGTTTTAAGTTTCAGAGCAGATTCAATAATCTATCTTTACCTCTTATCATTTCTATATTATATACATATATTCCCCTTCTTTTCTTTTTTCTTCTTTTTGTTTGTTGGTTTTTATTTATTTATTTATTATGTATACAGTGTTCTGTCTGCAGGTATAGCTGCAGGCCAGAAGAGGGCACCAGATTTCATTATGGATGGTTGTGAGCCACCATGTGGTTGCTGGGAATTGAACTCATGACCTCTGGAAGAGCAGCCAGTGCTCTTAACCGCTGAGCCATCTCTCCAGCCCTTCCCTTCTTTTCTTTTTAAGTCCTTTTCCCTATATAAGAAAGGATAAAGAAAAAGAAATAGAAAAATCTTTGAGTCTAACCTCTTATACCTTGTTTAATAAGACCATTTAACAATTTGTAACTAATCCCCCTAAACAACATCTATAACATATCAAATGACCAAAAAAATCACCCACCCCACATTTTGGGAATGAGGCGTCGCTCTCTTAAAATTGCTTAACCAATCAGAGTCAATTAAGTAACAGACAGCAAACAGGACCAGATAACATTTAGAATGCTTAACACCACCCCATCATTTCCCTCCTTTCATCTAATAAAAAGGCGTGGCTTTCACAGTTTCTTAACCATGACCCTTCAACAAGGCATATCATTAGGTCACAACTGGCTATTTGTCCATATCAGCAAACCAAAGGGACACCAAGCTCCTCCTTATGTGCTGCCAGATGCTAATCTGAACTGCCTACTAATTTCACTAAAAAGACTTAACTTCTACCACAGAAATGATAGTATTCTTCAGTGGCAAAGACAAGAAGATATACTGTATAGTGCTTACCATTTGGAGCAGGGTGGATATAACTATTATACAGGCTGCAGTGGCATTCAGGATAGCCTCGAAGATATGTAGGAAATGACTGATAAGTCGTGGAAAGCTGGGTATTGCTTGAGTAGTGTAAATCAGACCTTCATCTCTGAGGAATATGAACCTTCAGTTGGCTTTCACTTGTTGGCTTATGGTTGCTTCAATCCATGTTCATGATTTTGCAGCAGTCATGGAAGTGACAAACATCACAGTCTGTCTCTTGAGATCTAGGTAACTTCCTTGTTACCATTATATTCTAGCAACTATAACCCCTTGTAAACTCAGTAAGAAAAGGCAGGAAAGGATTTTCTGTTAGTTGCCTCTTAATCACCACCTCTTACATCATTTTCACAGTCCTCCGTTGCAGATTTTGATTTGGTCTCCCCAGCAGAGCCTAGTTTCAAGTGTGCTCCTTGTGTATCTTCTCTGCTCCAAGGTTTCTCCAGTGCCCACTCAACAGGAGATAAAGATGGGAGGGTCTGTAAGCATGAAGTGCAGGTAGTGTAGGAAGTTAATGCAAATCCTGTAACAACTTTTATCTAATAGGGGCAGAATCCATTGAAGAAATGCTTCTCTCCACCTTTGCCCACACAGTTCAATCATTCTTCAGAGAGTGCCAGCAAGATTAAGCTCCAGTATCCACAGTAGTGACCATGTCAGCAAGGAAAGACCCTTGTATTGACTTATGCAACATTTAGTTTCACTCTCCTTGATCTCTTACTTCTTCCAATTAAATTACCTGTAACACAGTGTTCTGATGTTCCTTTTTGGGAGACGACACTTTCTTTAGACAGGTACATTTGTTGTATATGTATGTTTTGTCATATGTATGTATGCCTGTCATCTACCCACCCACCCACCCATCCATCCATCCATCCAATTACAGATTAGAAATAAGGGGCTTGACATAGTGAAAATTTTATCATGCATAGCTTTAATAAGTGGTAGAGCTTGAATTCTGAACTGAAATCATTTGAGCCAAACATGTTCTCCTTGACTAACCCTCTTCCTTACCTTTGAAGATGAAGCTGATAGGCCTTAGTTAGCTTGCTCAAAATGCTTAGTGCTCTTGTTCTGAAGTCTGTGGGTTGGACTGGTTGTTTACAGTTCACCAGTCTAAATTGTGCTAGTCACACGCTCATGGCTTTGCTAACTAATCACTTCCGCCCTTTCCCCCCCATGCTTCATTGTGGGCGCACCCCCACGTCTATTTGGAACATGTCTGTGTACTTCTGTTTCTTTTCTGAGTTCAGTCAACCCTTGTTTTATTTGTTCCTTTTTGGTTTGTTTGCCTCTTTCTATTCTTAGTTTTTATATTTCTTCCTCAGGATTTTTTTTCTTCATGTGGTAACTACTAGCTTGGCTGAAGATTTTAAATTCAGTTTCGAGTGCTATATTCCTGTTTTCTTCAGCTGTGTATGTGTTTCTTTGTTGTTGAGAAGGAAGGATTTCATCAACTGAAATATGTCATCATTTTCTGATAGACATTTATTTTTACAGTGTTTTTCTGTGTCTACTGCCTGCTCTTTTGATGTTGTGCTAGTTCTCACTCCCTACTTGGAGTAATCCATAGCGCTTTCATTCATGCAGTCTTTTACTGATGTTGCGGGCAAACTGCTGGGATTGTTATGTCTTATTTCTCTTTCATTTCTGTTGGATCCTTGATTTTTTCCCTCTACTTTCCCTTCGCTATTGTGTAGCCAAGGATATGTACTCCTCTACCTGATTTACTGTCAGAAATTGCTTCTCCAAGGCTGACCCCCTTTCCTTGCTGGTGTTTAAATCACCAACTCTGACCTGATTTCAGTGTATTGTATACAGTTGTATTCTTCTGAGCATGATTTTGTCTTGCTTTGTGTAAGTTCTTGGTGCCCTTCCTTAGTGTTGCACAAGCCTTTTTTCCTTCCTATCCCCAAACCAGACTTTTTATGAAAGGAAAACTGCTGGAATTTGGCTGATTTTTCCATGGCAAACAATTTGGAGGTTGTGGTATGCTCTGTACTGCTGAAGACATCACCCAGCATGATTTTATTTGCTTTCTTTGTTCTCTGTGTGTTTGCTTGCTTGTTTGATTTTTAGTATGGATAAGGAAATTTAACTTCAGACAGTACTAATTGATTCTGAAACGTACAAATGTCTTTGTACTTTTAAGGCTCTGGTTAAAGTCCTATCTTGTCTTCTTTAAAATCTTATCTGCTAAATGACTTAGAACAGGAGAGAGACAGTCGAAGACTGCCACCTTTGTGAATCATGAATAATGTGATTATTTTGGATCAGATTGATCTTCAATTTTAAAAGAAGTGTAGATAGAAGTTTTGTAATGACCAGGTTTTATTATTATCATCATAATACTAAGATCTAAGGCACTGGTTCTCAACCTTACTAATGCTGCAACCCTTTCATACAATTCCTCATGTTGTGGTGATGCCTTATGAATCATAATATAGATATCTGGGTTTTTTGATGGTCTTAGGCGACCTCTGTGAAAGGGTCATTTGATCTCAAAGGCGTTGCAACCCCCAGGTTGAGACTCATTAGTCTAAAGTAATAAGATCATCACTTTCTCCTACATAGTTTATAATGTTAATTTTTAAGATTTAAAGTGTCTTTCATCTTTTCTCTAGTATTGTTAAATAGTTAAACTGGAATCTGAAATAATTTTCTAATACAGTATTTGTGAAAAGGCTTCTACAAAAATACTGTTTTTTTAAAAAAAATCATTTCAGTATATAAATTATCTAATAACTTTTTGTTATATAAAATGTATCCTATCTGTCAAACAGGTAAAAATATAACCATGTAAAAAAGATGAATTGGGTTCTGTTTCTTCTTTGCACTGGGTATTGAACTGAGGGCCTTAGCCATGTTGAGAAAGCTCCTTACTCCTGAACTACCTCCCCAGAGCCAAATTTGGGTTCTTAAAATGTATATACTTGGTTTTCCAACTTGACTTTGGATGTGGCTATGGCTGAATATCATTATGTGTTTAGAAAATGTGTTTTTTATGGCCTAGAAAAACATGGTATATGATTTTGTTTTTTTTGACAACTGGTTTTGAAATTAAAAGTTCAGTGATATAGTTATATATCTTTAGAAGACTGAGTATATGAAAATTCAGATCCTTTGCATGTCAATATTTCTAGTGGTAGAAATTTGGTTTTTTAATTCAATTTTTCATGGCATGTTGAAAACTTGACTTTCCCCTCCTCAGATCAACAGATCCACTTAATCCATTTGCTACTTATAACATTCTATTTTATGTTGTTGTTATGATTATTGGACAAAAAATAAGGCAAAACTTTGAAAGCTTAAGTAAGAGGTCTGTGTATAACTCTATAGTAGTTTTCAGAGCTCTTAAAAGGACTGACTTCCCACATTGGTATTGATCTTTGTATATTGATACAAAATTAAGGTTAACTCTTTTTAAGGTATTGTACCTAGGTAATGCTTAAAAATGAAATGTGAAGTTTTGGCCTTTTGCAACCAACTGTCGTAAACTGTTCAGGATAATTGAGAGATGCAAACTAATAGTCATTTAAGCATGTCATTTTGTTAGGTACTAGGACAGTCTATCACAGCTATTCTCTAAGCTAATCAGAAATCAAGTTGCTAAGAGACAAGCAACATTTACTTATCCAAATATAAGACAAAGATAGGTGGTCTTCAAAAACCTCAAGAGATCTGCAGAATATGGCATTCAAAGATGTTTTCTTAAGATTTTTTATATCGAGATATGTCAGCTCCTGACAGCACCCCCTATTCTACTCCAACTAGAAGATGAGCATTGAAGAATCTCCAATTGGAGATGGTTAAATTAGTGGCAAGCCTATCTCTTGGCAAGAAAAACCCCTTGCTTCAACTGTAGACAGACTGCTGTCCAAACAGGACAAAACTTGAAGCAGGTAAGTCGACAGCCTAGCTCTGCCAAGACAGGGTAGGCAATCAATGTCTGTTAGAGAAATGGGGCCAAACGGCTGAAGATTGATGCTGTAATGTATGGAGAGAAATTAGGAACTGTTTAGGCAGCCACTTGTATATCATTTCCCAGTTTTGGAAGCTTGCTGGCCCTGCACTTCCTGTATAATCAGATATATTTATCTCTCTCAGGTCTCTGAGGTGGTTGAAGACTAGATAGCTAGAGTCTCATAGTTAAATTTTGAGTTGTTTAGGAATTAAGAGGGTGTTTTGGATCTAAAAAGATGTTTTAAAAATTGTGATGCAAGTTAATATGAATGCTGAGTTAGATATAGAACTTTAAACTCATGGAGATGGTTAGATAGTAGAATGTTAAAGTCAGGTGCCAAATACGTATGGACTGGACATTGGGAATATATGCTAAGCCCTATAACTCTCATAATTGTGGCCTAATTATTGCTGTTGTTTTGTATTGTATTTATTGTTATAAGAGAAAGAGCCATTGGTTGGACTGAAAGGGGGAGTGGTTGGGGGAAAAAGATATACCTTAAATTAACAAAAAAAGGAAGGGGATGGGTGGGTTGAGGGGGAAGAGGGTAGGAAGGTGGGACTGGAGGGCAGAGTAGGGAGGGGATTGCGATTGAGATGTAACTTGAAGAAACAAACAAACAAACAAACAAATAAACAAACAAACAAACAAATAAATAAAGGACTGAAATAAATAAATAAAGGACTGAAATAAATAAATAAAGGACTGATTTCCTTCAGAAACTCCTATAGAAAAATACTGTTGTAAATAGTAGATGTTAGTGTTGGACCTCATTGATCTGATGTATAAATCAGAAGGAAAATGACTGTGACATGGGTTGGTTCAAAGACAGATTTTTTTTTTTTTAGTTTCCTGTATTCTGAAATTAAGTAAAAAGAAAAAGGAATAGAGTGGATATTTGTCCTAAGATATATTCATTCATTTTTGTTTCACTGAAATATAATTTTCTTTACTTCCATAAATGAGTTTCTGCACTTATGCTCTTCAGAAAAAGTAATCCATATGATATTATATTCATGAAGCAATTTCTTTGGAAATATTTTAGCTCTAATTGGACATTATATTATCTCTGATTGACTCTGCTGTGTTTAGCACTGTCATCTGTAAGTCATTCTGAATTGTGAGTATTTATTATCACATGGCTTTGCCTGTGTAGTCTCATGGAAATCATGGTAAATACTCACATTACCCCTATGTTTCAGAAGATAAAGCTCAGTGTAAGGGCTTGTTCACACAAATGTGAGGGGCTAAAGTGAGTATGAATTCAGAAATCTGGACTTCAGAAATCATGTTCTGAGCTTTTCTATGACAGTTTTTTTTTTTTTTTGGTCCTGCCTGGGAAGAACATAATTTTGTTTATTATCTTCCTGTTTCTCAGTTTATCCATTTTCAGATGGTAGTGGGATATGGACAGTGATGTTGAGAATAAGAGAGGCAGGCCAAGGAAGACATTTGTACTTAGGGATTGTTACTTTATCTCTTCAATTCAAATTTAATTTAATTTATTTTTGATATAGTGTCTTGTCATGTAGCCTAGGCTGACCTTGCATTTCCAATGCTAGGATCACAGGTGTGTGACCATGCCTAGTTGGTAAGTCAGTCGGTCAGTCAGTCTGTTGGTCTCTGTTTCTGTCTTTCTGGCCCCAATCCCTTTTGAGTTCAGACAACAAAAGAGAAGATTTGTTGTACACATGTTGTCCTTTGCTCCAAGTGAGACAGAAGTAGTTCAGGACACTATAGGTCTGGGGTAGAGGTTCAACAGGGGCTATTTGGGTTGTAATCAAATAAGTCTCTCAGCGGTGATCATAGGGATCAGATACTAGTGACATTCTAGATCCATTGAGACAAATTTTTTGACAGTAGAATGAACTCTATATCCCTTGTAGAAACTCTTGCATCATGAAGGTGACAGAAAAAAGGTGAGACAGAGTTCCAGGTAAACTAACTGTGCACCTATGGAAACTTCAGGAGCAGAATTAAGAAATGGTGGAGGCTGAGGACACTTGTTCAAATTGCTGGTCTCTAATTTTTTTATAATTATTGTGTGTGTGTGTGTGTGGTGTATGTGTGTGTGTCTCCCTTAGTGTAGTGTTTGTATGCATACTACATGTGTGCAGGTACCTGGTGAGGTCAGAAGAGGGCCTCAGCTCTGCTGGTACTGGAATTACAGGCAATTACCAACTGCTACATGGGTGGTAGGAACTGAACCCCGAGGTCCTCTGTAAGAGCAGTAAATGTTCTTAACTCTTCTGGGCTCTCTCTCTATCCCATGGTCTCTAGTTTATATTTTCTGACAGATCACTTTAAAAATGTGGATCTTTTCTGATGACTCCAGTATATACCCATAAAATCACAAACTTTACATTATCTGATCTTAGTATTGCTAATTTAGTTGAAGCTTACATATATATCCCTCTATGTTCATCAGCTTTTTGTTGCAGAGAAATAACCATTTAAGGTGGTGTTACAGGGTTTCTATTACCATGACAAAACACTGTGTTCAGAGCAATTGGGATTGCATACATGTGGTGAGGGGTATTTCAGTGTATGTGCCTCCATTACAGTTCATCACAAAGGCAAGTTAGGGTAGGAATTCAAGGCAGGAACTGAAACAGAGACCAAGGAGTACTGCTTCGTACTGGCTTTCTCTTTATAACTTGCTCGCTTGCTTTCTTTATACAACTCAGGATCACCTGGCCAGGATTGGCACTGCACAAAGTGGGCTGGACCCTCTCACATTAATTATTAATAAGACAATGCCCCACAGGCTTGCCATAGGTCAGTCTTATGGAAGCATTTTCTCAGTTGAGAGTCTTTCTTCCCAAATGACTCTAGTTTGTGTCTTGTTGACAAAGAAACTTAGCCAACAAAATTTTTTTATAATTAGTGTGTGTGTGTGTGTGTGTGTGGTGTATGTGTGTATATGTATGTTTGTCTGGCTTTATGTATGTATACTGCATGTGTTGACTTCTTACCAACTTATACAAACTCATCACTGTTCAACTACAACTTTCCTTTTTTGTTTATCCCCAAGATCTCATATAAATATCAGCATAAAACATTCCAACTTTTAAAAGTTCCACACTCTATAAAATACCTTACTGCAATGTCCAAAGTCTCTAAAATTGCAAATTTTCTCTAAAATATCCAAGATCTCATAACTATTGGTTTCTGTAAAATAAAAAATAAAGTCACATACTTCCTTATTCCAAGAGGAAGAATCAGGGCATAGTCACATCAATCAAAGCAAAACCAAAATTAAACAGTGTAAAAAGGTCAATGCTTGATGCCTGAGACCCACTCGTGATCCTCTCCGCTCAAAGGACTTAAGTTCTCCAGGTCTGCCCTTGGCAGCACACACAGCTTGTCTCAGAGGCTGGCTCAGCATGGCTTCATGCACAGTTGTTTCTTTAGAGTGACTCTAACCATGCCACATGGTGCCAAGCCTCAACTGCTCTCAATGATTTTTCAATCCTGGGTCTTCTACTGCAGCTGAGACTACAGCTTCATCATTGGCCTCTCCTGCCCTCCCACAGTGCAAAGCCTCAGCTACTCTCCACAACCCCTTCATGCCTTCAAAACCACTACCACATGAGAGACTCTTACTCATGACCAAGTTCAGCTGCCAGCATGAGATGCAGCCGTGGCCTTCTCTGAGCCACAGCTGATCTCTGCCACTCTGAAGAAATTCTCCCAGAAGATTTCACCTCATACCACTGGTCTCTTCTTACAGCTGATTCCTGAGTCCAGCTGACCAAAGCCACATATTCTCAATTCTAAATATTACACGAGCAGTCCTGATGGAGTATTTGAGGAAATCTCAAACTTCCCTCTGCAGTTTGACAAGCCAGGCAACCATTGTCAACATGGCCTCAGCATTCTCTTCCAAGTTTCTACAGACCAGTTCAGTAAGCTCTGAACTTTCAGTGGCTTTTCCAGCCCAAAGTTCCATAATCCTTCCATGTTCCTCCCCAAAACAACATGATCAGGTCTGCCACAGCCAATAGTCTATTCTCTGGTATCAATGTCTGTATAGTTAGGGTTTTTAATTGTTATGATAATACCACAATAAAGTAACTTGGGGAGTAAAGGTTCTATTCAGGCTACATGTCCAGACCACACCGTTCATTGTGAGGAGAAATCAAAGCAGGAACCATGGAGTAGTACTGCTCATTTGCTTGTTCACCCTGATTTTTTATACAACACAGGACCATCCTGCACAGGATTGTCACTGCCCACAGTGGGCTAGGCCCTCCACATCAATCATTAATCAAGAAAATACCCAGCATACTTGCCTATAGGCTAGTCTTATGGAGGCATTTTCTTAATTTAGAATTTCTCTTCCCAAATGATTCTAGTTTTTGTCAGTTTGACCACAAGTCGACAAAAATGTAGCCAGCTCAGGTGGAAAGGTTTATTTTGGCTCATGATTTTAGAATCTTTCATCTCTGGTCTTGTTGGCCCTGTTGCTTTGGCCTGTAGCGTTGTAACACACCATAGTGGGAGCACATGCAAAGGAAGCCGTTTTAACTTACAGTTGTGAGGAAAGGCTGGAGCTTTCATACTCCCTCAAGAGCATGCTTCCAATGACATAACTCTCTTCTACTACCCTCACCTTCTGTAGGTTCAGCCACCTACTAATAACACCATAGGCTGGCAACCAAGCTTTGAACACACAAGCTTTTGGGGAGCTTTCAGATTCAAACTACAACACCTTCCTTGATTCCATTTCTCTTTCTCTTCTTTTCCAGAGGTAATCATTATCTTGAGTTTAGTTTTTGTTGTCCCAATTTACATTTTTATGCTTGGACACATTGGTGTATGTTCATCAACTACAGTGCATAATAATGTTTCACATGTCTTTCTCTTCTTAGAAATGATGTATTCACACATTGTCAAACATACACATATCTTTATTTTGCATATTGTATATATCTTTCCTTTCTATATTTTGAATGTTGTCAATGTGGACACATTTGTTTTATTTACCAACTTCATATTATGAGTGATATATATATATATATATATATATATTTTTTTTTTTTTTTTTTCGAGACAGGGTTTCTCTGTGTAGCCCTGGCTGTCCTGGACTTAGATCAGGCTGGCCTCAAACTCACAGAGATCTGCCTCCTCCTTCCTCCCAAGTGCTAGGATTAAAGGCGTGTGCCACCACATCTAGCATGCTTTATTTTTTAATGATTTGATAGAAATAATTTATTTTTTGAATTATATAAAATTGGGTTGTCTGACTTCTCTTATTTAAAAATTGGATTATCTGAATTGTCTTTGATAAGTTCTTTATGATGTGTGCAGCATTACCTTAAGAATATATTCATATATTTTATACTATTACATGTAGGTATATTTTATTCATTTTATGGTTTTGCATTGTTACATGTACGAAGACTGCAATTTAATTGATTGTCTTGTCAGTGGATATTTTACCTGTTTTCTTTTTTGTGTTAAAACTGGTACTGCTGCGAATTTATGTTGCCATATCTCCTGGTGCACACATACTAAGAGTTTCTCTTAAGACAACTCCTTTGTTCTCTTTAGTTGTAAATTGTTTATATATGTTCCATTACTATTGTTATCTTTTTGTTATTTATATACCTGGCTAGCCTGGATCTCACGCTATAGACTAGGGTGGCTTTATTTGCCTAGTGCTAGAATTATAGATGTGTAACACCACTTCCAACTTTGTCCAGTAATTTTTATTGTCAGATTACAAAGTAATCTTTGGCTGGGGATGTACACAATTGGTAGAATGCTTGCTTAGGATACAAGAAACCCTGGATTTTATCTCTAGTACTGCATAAGGCGTATGTGATGACACATGCCTGTAATCTGTACATTTATTTTGTTATTTATTTGATCTATGTTTCTCTAAAAGTCACTTAGTTCTTCAGGGCCCATAGCAGTCAACAATTGAAAATGCTTAACTGGAGGTTACTCTCCCTTCTGGATTTCTCACTGTTGCATTTACTCTAGTTTATACATTGAGCTTTAGCTGGACAGAATGAATCATGGGGCCATCTGGCAATGAAATTGAGCAGCTTACCTGTTAAGCTTTTTAGGGCTGGTGCATTTAATTGTCAGTATGATTTTGTTAAAATGTTTTGTTTCTATTTTAATTTAAAGAATTTTTATTTTACTTTATTTTTTGTTTTATGTGCATTGGGGTTTGCCTACTTGTATGTCTTTATGGGAGAGTGTCTGATCTTGGAGTTACAGCGAGTTGTGAGCTGCCATGTGGTTGCTGGGAATTGAACTTGGGTCCTCTGGAAGAGCAGTCAGTGCTCTTAACCGCTGAGCCATCTCTCTAGCCCCTCTATTCCTTTAAGATCTGACAACTTTTCAACTGGAGACTTGTCCGTGACCTTAGGTCCTATGAAGTCTTGAAATATAACTTGTAGATACACCACACTGGTGACGAGGATGATTCTACGTTGGTGACCTTTTAGGCTGATATGCAATGGTGCTTTAACTTAAATGATTTTGAGAAATGAAAATCTGTAAGACGGCTTGGTAGGAAGCCTCTCAGAATGACTTTCTAGGACCATGATGCTTCAAGAGTTTTCTGTTTTATTAAGAACAAAAGGAAAGTGTTCTGTTTTCACTGAAGGCCAGATGGGTATAGGGTTGGAGGATTTTAAACCTTTGAAACAACACTCGGAGACTTGCAGACCAACTTGGAAGCTTCTAATTTGTCTTGGGAATTTTAGGAACATAGAAATTACACTTTAATAGGAACAAAGGACAGATAGTAGGTCTGGAGAATAATGACAGTCATGTTCCAAAATGCCCATACCCAAAACATAACACTGAAGGAAGTTTAAGTGAAGTCATGGGTTAGGGTTAGGGTTTGCTTTCAGTATTGTTGAGAGAGAAGGGAATACAGTACAGTCTTTAGATTACTTGTGATTAGGCATAGGAAAATAGCATAAATTCCATAGACTCTGGACCTCAAAGTCCTGTGGGGGGCAGAGTGGAGGAAGGGAACCTTAAGTAACACTGTGAAAAAGAGGAAAGAGGCCCCCCCTAATTTAAAAAAGCAAAACAAAACAACAACAAAAAAAACCAAGCAAGCAAAACAACAGTGTTAGCTAAGGGAAGGGAATGAAAGTAAAGAGGGCCAAAAGTGGCAGCTCAAGGGTAAGAACTAGATACATAGCAGTTGGTGGACATGTTGGAGATTTGACCAGAAAAAAAAAGAAATGATCAGATCTTGTAGAAACAGGAATAATTACACACCAGTCCTTCCTCATCATCTCTTAAGCCAAGTGAACTTCCTGAACTGATAGAGGTAGAGACTACACACACACACCCCATAGTACACATGTGACAGTCAGAGGACAACTTCTAAGAGTTAGTTCCCTGTTTTTACCATGTAGGTCCTGGGAATCAAACTCATGTTGTCAGACTTGGCTATAAGTACCTTTATTCACTGAGCCATCTCATCAGTCTGAACTGGTAGAAACCTTTTATGTTCACAACCCTGGGCACTGAGAGATTAGAAATAGGAAAAGGTATAAAAGTATTGCAATAGTAAAACAGAAAATACAAATCAAAACGTGTTTCTGCACTGCAGAAAAAAAACCAAGAACATATTTCATAAATATCCTAAGGCAAGGATTAGATGATGCAGAAAAAAAAAAAAAACAAAGACAAGCTAAGAAAGAAATGGCTTTACAAAGAAGGGAAAATGTAGTAGGAGTCAGCTGGATTCTGGAGAAAAGAATAAGGAAAAGACAAATGACAGCTATGTTTATATAGTCTCTAAGGAAGAACAGATAACAGATCCCAACACAGTTTTAATACAGGCATTGAAAAAACAAGGAAACATTTCCTTTAAAAAAATATGAGATACAGAAAGAGAGAAAAGGTTTTTTTCAAAGAAAAAAATAATTGAAATGGATAAAAGCAAATCTGATCTAACATAAACAGCAAGGAGAAACAGTAAACTAAGAAAATAATCTTAGGAATTGAAGAAGACTTCATTGAAGGAGTATAGACCATGAAGCCTCAAATGCCTACTGTCTTTTCTTTGTTAACCACCATCTTGTGACCTCTAGTTACTAGTGATTCTTGGAAAGATGGCTTATTTGATGCGAAGGGCTTGGTGATTCCATGACAGGCCAGATGTTATAACACCTAGAAACATGAGAATTATTGACATACTTTGCATTCTGTTGCTTCAGCATAATATTTGGGTCTCATCAGTAGATCATGATTCGTACTCCTCAAATTCTAACTTGTTCTGGGTAAGTAGGCCATGTGCTTATTTGTTCATCGGAGTGACTTATGCCCTGTACAAGCTTATTGTCAAATTTCATATTCATATAGTTTCCTATATGAGGAAATTGTAGGTAAATTCTCCATAGAATGGTATTGGCTACTAAGCTTGGAAGGGGTGGAAGAGTTGGAAAACTGCTTTGTACTCATTAAGCTAAAGATTGGCTTGGGTGAGAATCATCAGTGAATCCATGTCTTGAGTTTTGGTGATGAACAGGGTATTTTAATGGTTTTATGGTATCTCCACACAGCTTGCTTATTATTATATGGGGAGAATTAGTACCAGCATAGGGGAGAGCCTGGACCGCATCTGGCCTGACATCAGACGATCTAACATTACATACTGCTGGCTGTGATACACAGAGAAGCATGTTACTTAAGTACTGGACACTTACAACCTGAATCATGAGGAAATGTCAGACAGAAAATTTTAGACAAGTCATAACCCAGGCCACTATTCTTCAAAAAGTTAGTCATAAGAAACAAAATTTGAAAATCTCTGTCAGGTGAAATACATCAAAACATGACAACATAAATAAATTGTGCAACTTCTAACTTGAAAATGCCATAGAGGGTGTATGGATAGCCCATAGTACCTATGGATAGACTCATAGTACCTTACCTTGATATGTATTTATGGTGATGTGAAGGCTTCCTATGTTCATACTTTGAATTTTTGTTTCAGTCTCTTCCCTGGACAGAGATACGTGATTCAATCCTCCCTTCTGATGCTGAGAAGCAGCTGAGAGCCTTCGGTCCTAGTAGGATCCCAGTCAGCCCTGCATCCATGAGGGAATTTTTGATTTTCTGCATTTGTTATATTGTTAAAGTAGGAGTAAAGCAGGGTATGTGTATTCAAGGCAGCTTTTGACTTAGGTATTTTCAGCTTAAGACAGATTTATCAAGAGCTGTTGTGTCCTAGTTAGATTGGACTTGTCAGCCTCCCTTTACTCTGACAAGTGGACACAATTTTCTTAGCGCCAAACACTGTGAAAGTACAGAGCCTTCACTGTCTGCCAGCGTTTCCCTCAGTTTCTCTAACCCCTCAAAGCTATTCCCCACCATTTCTTTTCTGTACTGCACGAATTCAGATACCTTGTGGGCCTTGTTTAACCTTTGTAGTAGGAAAAAAAAAATCATCCTCCAGATAAAACATTCCTGACTTCAGCAAAGATGTCTGAAGAAAGGCAGAGGTGTAGGGCACCAAGTAGCAACAGCTGCTCTGGGAAGGGCAGCAGAAAGAAACAGCATTTCACATTTGTCTCATCTCCCCTTTCCCCTGGCTACATGTCGTTTTTCTCACTTTTCTCCTTTTCTCTCCACTTCTCTGTTCGTCAAACCCAGCAAATCTGTGTTTTTGTTTCCCTCTGCTGCTGCAGACCTCAGCATAGCTCATGCCCACACTCTTGGTGCTCCCTACCATTGGAAAGGAGCACGGCTTTAAGGCAGAACTGCCAGTGCAGTTTCCTTTATATAAGGAATTCTGCTGCCTTCTGCTGTGATGCTTTGCTTTCCTGGCTGTGTCTTGTGTTTCATGTAATCATCATACTCTGCGTGTAATTATACAGGCTACTAGTTGCGCACAGGCATCCTGAATGTTTCCTTTATTCAGTGTTGTACTAATCACTGACAGAAGCAGAACAGATCCCCCTAGCTCAGGCACCACTGGGTCCAGAGGAGACACTTGAACAAGTAAAGTGCACACATTAGTGAAGTCTCAAGTAAACCGAATACTGATGAGCACAAGAAAGCACCTGAAGGTTTGGGGATGCCAGACAGTGAGGAATGGGGGCATCAGGGGAGGAAAAATGCCTGAAAGTCGGGGAAGACATAGAGAAATGCAACTCAAGACGACTCTGAGATTCCATCTCACACCTGTCAGAATGGCTAAGATCAAAAGCTCAAATGACAGCACATGCTGGTGAGGGTGTGGAGAAAGGGGAACCCTCCTCCATTGCTGGTGGGAGTGCAGGCTTGTGCAACCACTATGGAGGTCAGTCTGGTGATATCTTAGAAAACTTGGAATAGCTCTGCCTTGGGACCCAGCCATACCACTTCTGGGTATACACCCAAATGCCTCTTCACAGAATCATAAGGAAGTTTCCTCATCTATGTTTATAGCAGCCTTATTTGTAATAGCTAGAAACTGGAAACAACCCAGATGTCCCTCAACCGAAGAATGGGTTAAAAAACTGTGGTACATCTACACAATGGAATATTATTCAGCTATCAGAAACAATGAAATTATGCAGTTTGAAGCCAAATGGATGGAACTAGAAAAGCTCATCCTGAGTGAGCTAACCCAGACTCAGAAGGATGCATATGGCATCTATTCACTTATAGTAGGATTTTAGCTATATAGTAGAAGGTATCGATACTACAACCAACACACCAAAGGGAACTTGGACATAGACTTTTTATTTTTAATTTTTAATTTTTATTTATTTTTTATATTTTTTAGTCTTTTTTCTTTTTTTTTAATTTTTTCCTTTATTTTTTATTTCTTCAAGTTACATCTCAATCGCAGTCCCCTCCCTATTCCCTCTCCAGTCCCACCCTCCCACCCTGAACCCCCCATCCTCTTCCTTTTTTTTTTTCTTTTAAGTTTAAGGTATATCTTATTTCCCCCTACAGTTTCCCCTTTCAGTCCAACAAATGGCTCTTTCTCTTAAAATAACAAATACAATACAGTACAACAGAGGTAATTAGGCCACAGTTATGAGGGTTATATGGCTTAACGTACATTCCCAATGACCAGTCCATATGTATTTGGTACCTGACTTTAACATTCTACTATCTAAACATCTCCATGAGTTTAAAGGTCTATATCTGACTCAACATTCATACTAACTTGCAACACAATTTTAAAAGTATCTTCTTAGATCTATAAGACTCTCTTGACTCCTAAACAACTCTTTTTTAGTCTTTTTTATCTATTTGTCTGCTTATTTGTTTTTTAGTTCTCTCTCCCGGGCAATGAGACACTTTTCACTGATGGTACTGCCTCGTAGACCCCCAATGAATGAGGAGGCTCTTGGCCCTCATACGACCTCTCAGCTGAGATGAGGGACTGTTATATAAGGACACCCCACCCCAGAGAAATGGGATGGAAGGGTTAGGAGGTAAAGAAAAAAAATGAAATGTGATGTTTCGGCCTTTTACTACTAATTGTCATAAACTGTTTAGGATAATTAAGAAATGCAAACTAATGGTTATGCAAGCTGGTCATTCTGTTAGGTACTATGACAGCTTATTATAGTTACTTTCTAAGCTAATCAGAAATAAAGCTGCCAAGAGACAAGCAACATCTGCTTACCCTAATAGAAGAGACAGATAGGGCCTCTTCAAAAACCTCAAGAGATCTGCAGAATATGGCATTCAAAGATGTTTTCGTAACTTTAGATTTTTTTTATATCAAGACATATCAACTCCTGACAGCACCCCCTATTCTACCCCAAGTAGAAGATGAGCATCAAAGAATCTCCAGTGGGAGATGATTGAATTAGTCGCAAGCCTATCTCTTGGTAGGAAAAGCCCCTTGCTCCAATTGTAGACAGAATGCTGTCTAAAAAGGACAAAACCTGGAAGCAGGTAAGTCGACAGCCTAGCTCTGCCAAGACAGGGTAGGCAAGTCCTTCATAACCCCTGCTCTACAATCAATGTCTATCAGAGAAACGGGGCCAAACAACTGAAGATCGATGCTGTAATGTATGGAGAGAAAATGGGAACTGTCCAGGCAGCCACTGGTATATCATTTCTTAGTTTGGGAAGCTGCAGACCCTGTACTTCCTATAAAATCAGATATATTTATCCCTCTCAGGTCTCTGAGGTGGTTGAAGAACAGATAGCTAGAGTCTCATAATTAAATTTTGAGTTTTTTAGGAGTCAAGAGAGTGTTATAGATCTAAGAGGATACTTTTAAAATTGTGTTGCAAGTTCGTATGAATGTTGAGTTAGATATAGAACTTTAAACTCATGGATGGTTAGATAGTAGAATGTTAAAGTCAGGTGCCAAATACATATGGACTGGACATTGGGAATGTACGCTAAGCCATATAACCCTCATAACTGTGGCCTAATTACCTCTGTTGTTTTGTATTGTATTTATTATTATAAGAGAAAGAGCCATTTGTTGGACTGAAAGGGGAAACTGTAGGGGGAAATAAGATATACCTTAAACTTAAAAAAAAAAAGGGAAGAGGATCGGGGGTTGAGGGTGGGAGGGTGGGACTGGAGGGGGGAATAGGGAGGGGACTGCGATTGAGATGTAACTTGAAGAAATAAAAAATAAAGGAAAAAAAAAGAAATCAAACTCAACTGAAAAAAAAAAAAGAAAATTACCAAGACAACATAGAAGATGGCAAAAGGGAATGTGTACTGAGTGTAGACTCAGGTCATGGGGAGTAAGGGGCAAGCAAGCACACAACACCAGGAAGGAACCAGCCTTGGAGAGAATGTGTGTGTCTGGAAGACTTTAAGGAGAAGAATAAGATGTTTGTGTCTTAGAAATACTAGCAGCTCCAGTATGGAAAATCAGCTGGAAAGAACTAAGGTAGAGACAGCACGCTGTATATTAATTAATACAACAGTAAGTGCTCAAATGGCAGGAGTACATCAGGAAGAGAAAAAATAGTAAATTCCTTAAATATGTTATTTACCAATTCTACACACAAAGAAGATATCGAGAATTACTTAAATTATTGGTTTCTGATTAGCTGCAATACGTTCATTTCATTAAGGCTATCAGTGATAATCCTTAAGTGATTCTGAGGTCGTATAAAGTACTAGGGATTAAAAAAACCTTTTGTCTATTAAAGTATTATTTTCATATGTCGCAAGTTTTTGTGGTTTTGCTTTAGTAATGTGACTCAATAGCACATCGCTGCTATGTGCAGCGTTATGCATATATTTAGATTCAGTGACCATACATTTTATGAGCTTAGAAAGATATGAAATGTATATAGTGTTTCAAAATGAAGATGACCTTTCAGCAGTAAATAATTTACTGTAATCAAATTACTTGATATGTTGTACCTATTATAAAACACAACTTTATTTAAGAGAACTGTACGTTTAGTTACTGCGTTTCCTGGCTATGTAATGTGATCGAACTTTAATATTTACAAAATGATTTTTTTAAAAAGATAATTTAGGGAACAATATAGCAAATCAAAAGGAGTGTGTAGAGATTTTCAAGAGCTTTATTTTAAAAACTGTATTCTCCTACAGTTAGCTCATAAATTATTAACCATTTGATATGTAGATTACAGATCATCATGCCTCAGATCTGAATCTAGAATAGATGCAGAACAGATCTACCTTATTTACACTCAACACAGAATTTCTTTTTAAATTCAGATTTTAGTCTACAATAGAAATCATATGTTACTATTTTGACGAGTAAAAATTAGCTTTTTAACAAATGATAAATTTATAAAGCAAGGCATATATATTCCAGCTTCTGAAGTACTGCCAAACTTATTTTAATGTTTTTTAAAATATATTTTTAGTTCTTTCATGCAAGATATAAGTTTTTAATACTCCCTAGTAATGTTCCCAAGGATCGGATTTCAGCTTTATGAAGTGCAGCCACTCTTTGTTCCTTCTGAGTTATAACCTCATGTTTCCATTCCAGCTCTGTTGTCACCTCTGCACTCAATTCTATTGTGAGAAAATACTTTATCAACACCTTTCCTTTTTGTTATTTTCCAGACTACATGCTGCTAATAGTGCCAATTTGAATTCTATTGGTACTAAATGTAGCAACCTTGAATCACATGTTAGTTTGGAATAATTTGTGCTTATGGTTCCAAAACTTTCAAAGGGCTACTGACAGCTCATTTATTAACAATAATCCTACTTTAAAATGTTAATTCTAACTCAGAACAGATTATATAATCTGATGCTGTAAAAACCAGGGACCAAAGAAGCTAGATGTAGAATGTGTACCCTCCTTCTCATCTCAGTTTTACTGCCAACAAATCCCTGTTTTAGCTCCAGTTCTTTTTTTTTTTAACCTCGAAGTCAGGCAGTACAAAGGAGGAACTTGGGGTTGGTAAAGAGTTGTAGGCACAAGTGCCCCACGTTTCCTAGTTCAGGCCTTGTGTGACCCTAAAACCACTTAAACAGTGCTTCTGACTTTCATTAGGGTTAGCACAGTGCTGCTCTGCAGAAAGTTATAGGTTGTTGTGTTTCTAAATACAGGGTTAGTATACAGTGATCAATTAAAAAATACCTTAAAAAGATTAAGTTCCAAAGGTGCAAAAGTAACTAGGTAACATGCACATTTATAAACTTTGATTTATTAGCAGTATAAAAGGATCATGTATTTATTTACCCTTATTTGTTTGCTTATGTATGTTTTGAGACAAATTTGACATTGGCCTTGAATTCCAAGTTCTCTTGCTTCCACCTCCCAACTGGAATTACAAGCATGTGCCACAATGTGCAACTGTTTCCCCTAATTTTTAACATTCTCTCATGTTTTTTTTCTTATTTATGTCCACACAAATACACACATTTACATTTATTTTTTGGATAATTACATTACTTTTTGGATCTAGGGTAACCAGATAGTGATCAAACATTACTCTGGGTTTTTTTTTTTTTTTAAGACTTGTTGTGAGAGTAATATTTAAATTGGTAGGTTTCAAGTCAAACAAACTTCCCTTCACAAAGGTAGGCATTCATAGCTGCGTTCTGTCATGAAATTAAAGTAGTAAATTGAGCCAGCCGAATTCTGAAGGTATACTACATGAAGTGATGTAACTAACCATGTTTCTCATTCCTGATAAACGACTGCCTTGTGCCTATGCTCTCAGGGAGAGTTCTTAAGGTTAGTTGACAGAGGAATAGAACATTGAGGAATGACTTATGTTTCTGCATGATACACAGGTGCCACATCTCAGAGGGTGTCTGCAGCTTTACTACTTCTTTCCAAGACCTCCCTGAGGAGCAGTAGTGAAGGAATCTTAGGTGTGGGGGTCTTGAGTATGGTCGCGGATATGGATGTTTGTTTTGCTTGGAAGGAGCAATGATCAGATGAGTGATTCTACACTAACCTGTGAACTACATAGCCATTAGTCTGACTAGTCAGGTTAGATAGAACATCCATTAGAAAGTGGAGACTAGTGGAAACTAGGAAGCCCACCAAAATTTTGAACTCAACAGAAAAGGCTATCAATAAATCAAAATAATGCAGTATGATTCAAGAGACTAATGAACAAAATGGCTACGGTAAAAAGCATGGGGACCGTACCTGGGCCCAGCAATGGATTTTTACTCATGGAGGCCAATCTGGCTACAGCTGATATCAAGGACAAAATCGGCTTACAGCAGACACTAGCATTGAAACCTGACACAGCAGCACTGCTCAGTGTGATAAGGAGCTAATAAAGAGGGGCAGCATTTGCTCTTTTTGTATCCTACCTTCGTTTCAATTGTGTGGACAGAAAAACACTTAAAGGAGAAGAAAGGAGTTTATTTCAGCTTTCGGTTCAGAGTTACAGTCTATCATTGTGGGGAAGGCAAGTTAGGAACTTCAAGCAGCTAATCCTGTCACATCCAGTCTAGAGCAGAGAAGTGAATGCAAACACAGGCTCACTGGCATTCTTCCGCTCAGCTGGATTTCTCCACTTGTAAACAGTTCAGGACTCCTGCCTAGGGAATGCTCCAGCACCCTTCTGTCAAGGATCCTAAAAAAGAAAAAAAAAATCACCCTGTGTTAGGGTGTCTCAGTCTTTACTCATTTGTACCATCCTGCTGCCTCTCATTTCATCCTTCTCTTTTATTGATGTTCTTTGTATTTGCTTAGATTCAGGTGGCAGTTAGTTTTAAAACTTTTTTTATTATCTGTCTCTTCTTGCCTCATAACTCCAGGTAATAATCATGGATCATGGTTTTTGTTTGTTTGTATGGTGTATGTGTGTGTAGTCTCTTAAAGGTTTTTCTTATTTAAGTTTTAATTATAGCCCCCTCTTTAAAACTTTGTTTAAGGGGATGGAGAGATGGCTCAGCGGTTAAGAGCACTGGCTGTTCTTCTAGAGGTCCTGAGTTCAATTCCCAGCAACCACATGGTGGCTCACAACCATCCACAATGTGAACTGATGCCCTCTTCTGGCTGCAGATGTTCATGCAGATAGAGCACTCATATAAATAAATAAATAAATAAATAAATAAATAAATAAATAAATAAATAAAAAGAAAAAGAAAAAAAAACTTTGTTTAAACGTCTGCATAGAAATTTAGTTCCTCATCTAAAACAAACACAACAGTCTTCTGGGATGTTCTACCATCATTTTAGAATCAGTAGTGAAACACGAGAACTTCCTTTTTTACTCCTTGTTCTGCCATTCACCAGACTTACATTTCTTACTCTTTGCTTTGGGACAGAGTTAGTTTGTTTGGGCTATAATGAAATAAATAGCTGGATTAGGCATCTGTAAACAATGTACATTTGTCTCTCAAGCTCAGGAAGGTCAAGGTCAAAGGACTGGGAGAATAGGTGTCTAGTAAGAGCTATATATCATAGGTAGCCCTTCTTGGTAGAAGCCAGTAGAGAAAAATGGCTGAGCAAATATCTCTGTAGAGAGATATTGTTTCTTAGGTGTATGCCGGTGAGTGGTATAGCTGTGTTATATTAGATACTCTTGTAGGTTTTTTGAGAACTCTCCACACTGATTTCCATTGTGGCTGTATACCAGTTAGAAAATTCCACTACAGGATTTCAATGAATCTTTGGTGAAGATGTTTGCTTTTTGTATCAGGTGCTTGCACAGCGTACAAGGCAGTTAGTTATTCAGTGGTTTGTGTTTGAACTGAACATTACAGTGATTCTTGAATTCATTCTTTCCTCCTCATTCAAGTTTGTATTCAGGCCAGACTCTTACTCGAATACATACTGCTTATTTCAATAACCTCGCCATCTTTTAGCATTGAGGTTTTCTTTGCTGCTATCTCCGTAATATATTATTGCCAGAGTAATTTTTTTCTGAAGCATTATTTTCAGCATGTTAAAAGTTGTTATCATTTACAGATTTAATTAAAACCAGTTAGTTGGACATTTTATATACTGAATCAGCTAGTCTCTTGTGCTTTTTTATGTTATAAAAGTTTTCCATATAATATAGTTAATTAAAACATCCCTCTTCTTCATTTATTAGGGAAATAATTACTCCTACCTAGGTACTTTATTCTGACATCTTTACTGTACTTCCTCAGCCATTCTCCAATCTCCTTTGTGGTACCAAGAGTTGAATACAAGGCCTTGATTCATGCTAAGCAAATAGTTTACACTGAATTACCCTTTCAGACCCACCCTTACTCACTAGGAATTTGTGAACTTTTCTAAAATGAGTGGATGAGGGCTGTATATCATCAATGACCTTTCTGACCAGTTTTATATGATGGTAATACTTGACATGTTATAGAATACATTAGCCTATTAATTTATATTTCTCATATAGTCATGCAAATTTAATATGAGATTAACTCATTAATAAATCAAGTACCTTAATCATATAGCATGAAACATTTGGGATGGCTTCAGAAATATCATTCTTGTTTCTTCTTGAATTTGCAAAAACATATTTAAAAAATTAAACCTTAGGGGAAAGTTTGAGGGAGCTGGAGGGATCAAGGACACCACAGAAGATCCATATAACCAATTAACTTGGACACAAGGGGGCTCATAGAGACTGAACCACCAACCAAAGAACATATATGGACTGGTCCTAGGCTCCCTATACATATGAAGCTGGTGGGTTGCTTGGTCCTCAAATGAATCCCCTAACAATTGGAGCAGGGTCTATCTCTGACTTGGACTCAGTTGCCTCCCTCTGGAGCTTATTTTCCTAGCAGAGCTGCCTCTTCTTGCCTCAGTGGAAGAGGAAGCACCTAGTCTTGATTTGCCTAGAAAGTTGGATTAAAAAAAATAATCATCAGTAATAGATTTGTGGCTCAAATTTGCCATGAAGAATATAGTAAAAATTAATGATAGTTTTTTTTTGAGGTATAAGGCTATGACATATTTTAAAGATTTACTTAATTATTTTTAACTTTTATTTTTATATGTATTTGTGGCAGTGGTGTGTGTGTGCATGACTGTGCAAGTATAGATGTGTATGCTTGTGTGCATGCATGTGTATTCATGTGTGTGTTCGTGTGCATGCATGTGTAAGTGTATATGTGTGTGCTTGTGTGCATGCATGTGTACTCATGTGGGTGCCAATGCCTGAGGAGACCAGAGAAGGATGTCAGATCTCCTGGAGCTGGAGTTAGCAGGTGGGTGTGAGCTCAAACAAGGGTGCTGGGAACCAAACTCTGGTCCTCTTTAAGAGCAGCACATGTTCTTAACTGTTCACCTATCTCTCAAACATCGAGGTCTACTTTACATCTGCCTAATATTATCCTTTCTTGTTAAACAGTGATCCTGGATAACTTTATAATAAAAATTACTTAAATATGGGGAGAAAAAATTTAAAAATGAATGCTTTTAAAATTACATCACTTCTGATCTCATAACTACCAAGATGGTTATTATGCATAAAAAAATAATAACGTAGCAAGGCTGGTCAGTCATGGAGAAATATACCTTGTGCAGTTACTGGGAAATTAAAAGGCACATAAGAGCTTTGATGAAAAATAATGTGGAAATTTCTCAAAAAATTAAAAACAAAATTACAAGTAGCACTTTCACTTTCCCTACGATTTCAGTCCATATAAGATTTGAAAGTAGTTTCCATGTTCACAGCTGAACAAGTGAAAGCAACCCACATGTCCATTCACAGATGAATTTATAAGCAAATGTAGTATATACATAGAATGACATACTATTTAGTTTTAAAAAGGAAGAAAAATTTGATACATGCTTTAACATGGATGAAATTTAGGGACTTTATGCTTAGTAAAATAAGCTAGCCACACTTAAATAAAGACACATGGAGTCGCCAAAATCACAGACATAGAAGGTACAGTATTGGTTGTCAGGGCAAGCAGATGAGGAGTGGCTACTTATTGATCATAAGGGTTTCAATTTCACAAGATGGAAGTGATGCAGCTGGTGATGGTTGCATAACATAATGCATTTAGTAATAGTGATTGGTACAATTAAAATGACTATGATATTCCATTTTCTACATTTTTTTTTTTTTTTACCAAAATAAGGATTGTAAAGATAGGACATTTGTATTTTTCTCAAACTGCATGAGGCTGTATTAATATGTATGTATTAAATAAAGAGTGGGCAGGAAAAAATTAAATTATGGTGTAAGGAACTCTTTCCCCATTCTCTCCCTTGGAGATAGAATTTTACTTTGTAGGCCAGGCCAATTTGAAAATTGAAATCCTCCTACCTCACCTCCCTAGTGGTGGGACTATAGACATACGCCATGTCCTGATTAGGAACTAATTATTATTTTTTTATTGAAAAAATTTTATTATGTGAATTTCACATCATACACCCTGTCCCTCTCATCTCCCACCTCCCCTCAGACCCACCCTCCACCCATGCAATTTGTCCCAGCATAAAAAATAAAATCTCATTGTGGAAGCTCCAGTGTATCTCAGTGTGTCCCACAATATTCCCCGTTGGCCACACATTTTGCTTGTAGATGTTCATTAAAATGACTCCTTGGTCTGGTAAGAGGCCTCTCATTTCTGCTACTTTGTCAATACTGGAACCTCACTAGACCTCCTCTCAGGTATGCTGTAACTTTCCTGTGTCATGAGATCCTGTAGTTTTGGGTTGTAGAACTGGCTTCTTCTTGTACTCCAGCAGTTCATCCATGGGATAGATGTTGGGGTGGGCAAACTCAAAGCCCTGGTTCTGGACCTGCAACCCCCACTTAAAAGGCCAGTTTATGGAAAGGTGCAAGGCCTGCTCTCCCGAGTGCTGCAACATGTGAGGGGCAGGGATATCTCTCCTCTTGTGATCCCATCTGGGCCAGATCTCCTGTCAGCCAGTGGGGGTGAGGGTAAAAGGGAGGGGAGAGGCTCTCTCCCTAGCGAACACCACCATATAGCAGACAGAAGGCAGGGCTGACTCTCCCACGCTCATTCTCTTAGGGCTGGCTTACCCACAACCCCCATATCCAGGACCAGCTTTAGTGTGCTACCCAGGCAATATGCAGGGCCTTGTGCTGTAGCATGTAAGGGGCTGGGACACCTCCCCTGCACCTGTGACCCCATCTGGGCCAGATCTCACCCCAGAGGTGGGTCTCCACAACCCCTCTATCCAGGGCCTGGCAGAGTTCTTCTAGTTTCAGGCTTGTTTCCTGTCCTGGGAGCCCATCTGGTGCTTATCTGGTAATGGTCTGGTAGTCATCACAAGGTACCCCATGGAGCCAATGTTGTGTTGGTATCCAGCTTGCTTTTTTCCCAGGAATGTTAGGCTACTATTCATTCAGATGTTCATAGGTCAGAACACACAAATGTAGATATAGCCTCTCTCCTCTCTGCTACCTACTGATGCACATGTGACATAGCAGCCACATCTGCAATGCCTCTAGGGCCAAGGAACTAATTATTTAAACCTGTTATGTAATGTAATTTTTTTGTAAGTTTATTTTATTCACTTTACATCCCAATCACAGCCCTTCCGTCTCTTCCTCCAGGTCCCTCTCCTTCCTTTCATGCCCCCTCCCCTTCTCAGAAAAGGAGAGGCCCCACCATCCAACCCCAGCATATTGAGTTGAATCAGGTCCAAGCACATCCTCCTCCACTGAGGCCAGCCATTGCAACCCTGTTAGGGGAAGTGATCAAAAAGTACATGTCAGAGACAGTCTCTGTTCCACTTGCCAGGGGACCCACATGATGACAAAGCTGCCCATCAGTTATGTATGTGTAGGGAGCCCAGGTCCAGTTCATGAATGTTCTTTGATTGGTGCTTCAGTCTCTGTGAACTCCAATGGGCCCAGGCCAGTTGTCTCTGTTGGTCTTCTTGTGGAGTTCTTGTCCCCTCTGGTCTCTTTATCCCCCCCTCCCCATTCTTCCATAAGACACCCCAACCTCCGCCTAATGTTTGGTGGTGAGTCCCAGTGAATTGTTAATAAATCAAACTGTTTTTCTTATACTTTATTTTTTTATTTCTTCAACTTACATCTCAGTCAAAATCCCTTCACTACTCCACCTTCCTGTCCCACCCTTCCACCCTCTTCCTCCCAACAGCTTCCCTTTTCAGTCCAACAAATGGTTCCTTCTCTTATAACAGTAAATACTATACAAACAACAGAAATAAATATGTTACATTTATGAGAGTTAAATGGCCCAGCATACATTCCCAATGTCCAGTTCATACATATTTGGCCCCTGACTTTAACATTCTACCATCTAACCATCTCCATGAGTTTAAAGTTCTATATCTGACTCAGCTTTCATACTAACTTGCATCACTATTAAAAACATCTTCTTAGATCCAGAACACCCTCTTGATTCCTAAACAACTCAAAATTTAACTATGAGACTCAAGCTATCTATTCTTCAACCACCTCAGAGACCTGAGAGGGATAAATATATCTGATTATGTAGGAAGTGCAGGGGCTGCATCATCCAAGACTAAGAAATGACATATCATTGGATGCCTGGACAATTCCTGTTTTCTCTCCATACGTTACAGCATCAATCTTCAGCCTTTTGGTCCTGTTTCTCTGACAGACATTGATTGTAGAGCAGGGATTATGAAGGACTTACCTACCCTGTCTTGGCAGAGCTTGGCTGTCAACTTCCCTGCTACCAAGTTTTGTCCTTTTTGGACAACAGTCTGTCTGCAGTTGAAGCAAGGGGTTTTTGCATGCCAAGAGATAGGCTTGCCACTAATTCAGCCATCTCACACTGGAGATTCTTCGATGCTTATCTTCTACTTGGAGTAGAATAGGGGGTGCTGTCAGGAGCTGATATGTCTCGATATCAAAAAAATCTTAATTTAAGACAACATCTTTGAATGCCATATTCTGCAGATCTCTTGGGGTTTTTGAAGATGCCCTATCTATCTCTTGTATTTAGATAAGCAAATGTTGCTTGTCTCTTAACAACTTGATTTCTGAGTAGCTTAGAGAATGTCTGTGATAGACTGTCATAGTAGCTAACAAAGTGACATGCTTGCATGACTAGGAGTTTGTATTTCTTAACTATCCTAAACAGTTTAAGACAGTTGGTATCAAGAGGCCAGAGCTTCATATTTCATTTTTAAGTATCTCTAGGTACAATACCATTAGGAAGCGTTACCTTTAATTTTGTATCAATGTACAAAGATCAATGCCTATGTAGCCCAATACAATCTTAATATTACGTCAATATACAAGGGTCAATACCATTGTGGCCAACTATAATCTTAATTTTGTATCAATATACAAAGATCAATACCGATATAGTCCAATACAATCTTAATTTTGCACAATATACAATGGTCAATACCACTTTATCCAAATATAATACTAATTTTGTATCAATATACAAAGGTATAAGGGCATATTCAATAATCTGTCCCTTCTTCTTGGTCCTTCCCATACTATGTCTATGTCCCATTTTTCTCAAGTCCGTGCACTCCTACATAGGAGAGAAAGAAGGATACAGAAAAGGAAAAGAAGGAAGTCCCTGGGTCTAACCTCCAAAACCCATTTAACAAGACCATTACTACTACAGCTTGTAGTCTCTTCCCCTAAATAACAAAGTTTTCTGTTATCCTTCAAATAACCAAAAGGGGGGCATAGAAACACCCTCCCCACCCTCTGGGCATGGGACCTCACTTTCTTTTTTTTTTTTTGGTTTTTCGAGACAGGGTTTCTCTGTGTAACAGCCCTGGCTGTCCTGGACTCGCTTTGTAGACCAGGCTGGCCTCGAACTCACAGAGATCCGCCTGCCTCTGCCTCCCGAGTGCTGGGATTAAAGGCGTGTGCCACCACCGCCCGGCTGGGACCTCACTTTCTTAAAATGACTTCCTGCTGATTTGGGTCGTAGTAAACCTGTTTGGGGCCCGAACCAGAATGGAAAAATGGTTAAAAATGTTAGTACAATCCTTTTATGTTCAGTCCTTTTGTGCTCAGCTGTTTAGATGTCCTAAGAAGTTTGTAGGCAGAAGCTGATCTTCCAGGCTTTACTGAAGTTCTGGCTGGGGCAGTGTGTAGAGCTGAATGATCTTAGTGATTTTGAGTTGTTGTGGTTGTAGACTTTTGATGGAAACAGCTATTGAGGGAGTCTGCAAGGCTGAATCATCTGGGCCACTCGTCTTCTTTGGTGTCTGATTCTGTTTTCTGTTGAGGTTTCCGTTGTCCAGTTGTCCCTGGGTTCCTTGAATGGATGCTTTGAATCTCCTGGAAAGATAAGAACAGAGCCCTGCCCTAATCCTAACTCTGGGACAATTACTCTTTTTTTTTGGGGGGGGGTCAGGTAATATTTCTCCCGAAGCAAATTTGGTTTTTTGACAATATATAAAGTATTATCTTTCAATCTGGATTAAAGAAGAAATTATTTTGTTATTTTGGAGCTAAACAAGCCTTAGTGTATATATTTTGAGATCTCAAAGGACAATTTGTTTGTATTGAGTAGGCCTTTTGTAAGTAGCTTTTAAACTTAGGTCCTTCCAAATCCTATGTGTCTGTCTCTGCATTCTAATTATTGGGATCAAAGAACTGTGGTTCCCATCTGAAGGGATTAATGATGTGTTCCACCACTCCTGGATCGAAGTTTTTCTCTATTTAGAGTTTGTTTTGTATCAGGCTGACCTTGAGCTCTGAGATCTGCCTGTTTATGTCTCTAGTGTGTTGGGATTAAGGGTGTACTCTTCTTGAATGATGGGATTAAGGGTGTGCATCCTCACCACCCTGTTCCGTGTAACTCTAGAATTTATAAGACCACTAACTCTATAGTGCTCCTCCCGTCTCTGCTGAAGTTAAAGGCATGGGCTAACACCATATATTTCATGTATTTTACCTTAGCTCTAAGTTTTTTTGACTCTTGGAGGTTTATAAAACCAGGTTGAATGGCTGTAACCTTTATTTTATTTACAGTGTTTTAAAATTGTTACCTGCTTTTTTAATTAATAAATTTATTTGTTTGTTGCTTCAGGTTACATCTCTATCATATTGTCCTCTTTCCCTGCTTCCCAGCCCCACCCTCCCATCCTCTACCCCCTAACCCTTCCCTCTTGTTCCTCTGGGGTGGAGTGTCCCTACATAACAGTCCCTCGCCACAGTTCAGGAGTCATATGAGGGCCAAGAGCCTCTTCATGCACCGGGAGCCTACGAGGCAGTACCGCCAGTGAAAGGTGTCTCCTTGCTAGGAAGGGAAAGCTAAAAAACAGACCAACAAACACACAAACCCACAACAACAACAAAAAAAGAAAGGAAAAAGAAAAAAAAAGTCTATGTCCATGTTCCCTTTGGTGTGTTGGTTGTAGTACAGATATCCTGTACTATATAGCTAGAATCCTACTATAAGTGAATAGATGCCATGTGCATCCTTCTGAGTCTGCATTAGGTCACTCAGGATGAGCTTCTCTAGTTCCATCCATTTGGTTGCAAATTGCATAATTTCATTGTTTCTGATAGCTGAGTAGTATTCCATTGTATAGATGTACACAGTTTTTTAATCCATTCTTCAGTTGAGGGACATCTGGGTTGTTTCCAGATACTAGCTATTACAAATAAGGCTGCTATGAACATAGATGAGACTTCCCTATGATTCCGTGAGGAGTCATTTGGATGTATACCCAGAAGTCTCTGGCTGGGTCCTGAGGCAAATCTATTCCAAGATTTCTAAGATACCGCCATACTGACCTCCATAGTGGTTGCACAAGCCTGCACTCCCACCAGCAATGGAGTAGGGTTCCCCTTTCTCCACACCCTCGCCAGCATGTGCTCTCATATGAGCTTTTGATCTTAGCCATTCTGACAGGTGTGAGATGGAATCTCAGAGTCGTCTTGGGTTGCATTTCTCTGGTGATTAAGGATGTTGAGCATTTCTTCAGGTGTCTCTCGGCCATTAGGGATGCCTCCTTTGTGAATTCTCTATTTTGCTCCGTCTCCCATTTTTTGATTGGATTATTTGGTTTCTTGGCATTTAGTTTCTTGAGTTCTTTGTAGATTTTAGATAATAGCCCTCTATCAGATGTGGGGTTGGTGAAGATTTTCTCCCAGTCTGTTGGTTGCCGTTTTGTTCGAATGACAGTGTTGTTTGCCTTACAGAAGCTTTTCAGTTTCATGAGGTCCCATTTATTGATTGTTCATCTCAGGTCCTGAGCTGTTGGTGTTCTGTTCAGGAAGTTGTCACCTGTGCCAATGAGTTCGAGGGTTTCTCCTACTTTTTCTTCTAGTAGATTTAGTGTGACCGGCCTTATGTTAAGGTCTTTGATCCACTTGGATATAAGTTTTGTACAAGGTGATAAGTATGGGTCTAATTTCATTCTTTGGCAAGTGGACTTCCAGTTGGACCAGCACCATTTGTTGAACATGCTGTCCTTCTTCCATTGTGCGGTTTTGGCTTCTTTGTCAAAGATTAGTTGGCCATAGATGTGTGGGTCCATGTTTGGGTCTTCAATTCGATTCCATTGATCTACTGGTCTGTTTCTATACCAATACCATGCTGTTTTTACTATTATTGCTCTGTAGTACAGCTTGAAATCTGGGATGGTGATACCTCCAGATGTTTTTTTATTGTACAGGATTGATTTAGCTATTCTGGGCTTTTTGTTGTTCCATATGAAATTGAGAATAGCTCTTTCCAGGTCTATAAGGAATTGTGTTGGTATATTGATAGGAATTGCATTGAATCTATATATTGCTTTTGGTAGGATAGCCATTTTTATTATGTTGATCCTACGTATCCATGAGCATGGGAGATCTTTCCATCTTCTAAAGGCCTCTTCCATTTCTTTCTTCAGGGGCTTGAAGTTCTTGTTGTATAGGTCCTTTACTTGCTTGGTTAGAGTTACCCCCAGGTATTTTATATTGTTTGTGGCTATTGTGAAGGGGGTTGTTTCCCTTATTTCTTTCTCAGTACATTTGTTTGTTGTATATAGAAGGGCTTCTGATTTTTTTGAGTTAATTTTCTATCTAGCCACCTTGCTGAAGTTGTTTATCAGCTGTAAGATTTCTCTGGTGGAGTTTTGGGGTCGCTTATGTATACTATCATATCATCTGCAAATAGGGATAATTTGACTTCTTTGTTTCCAATATTTATCCCTTTGATCTCCTTTAGTTGTCTTATTGCTCTAGCAAGAACTTCAAGTACTATATTGAAGAGATATGGTGAAAGTGGACATCCTTGTCTTGTCCCTGAGTTTAGAGGAAATGCTTCAAGCTTCTCTCCATTTAATTTGATGTTGGCCACTGGCTTGCTGTATATTGCCTTTATTATTTCTAGATATGGTTCTTGTATGCCTGTTCTCTACAGAACTTTTAGCATGAAGGGGTGTTGGTTTTTGTCAAATGCTTTTTCTGCATCTAGCGAGATGATCATGTGTTTTTTTTCTTTCATGTTGTTATTATGGTGAATTACATTGATAGACTTTCGTATGTTGAACCATCCCTGCATTCCTGGGATGAAGCCTACTTGATCATGATGTATGATACTTTTGATGTGTTCTTGAATTCGATTTGCTAGTATTTTATTAAGTATTTTTGCATCTATGTTCATGAGGGAGATTGGTCTGAAGTTCTCTTTCTTTGTTGGGTCTTTGTGTGGTTTAGGAATCAGAGTGATAGTGGCCTCATAGAATGAGTTTGGCAGTGTTCTTTCTGATTCTGTGTGGTGGAAGAGTTTGAAGAGTATTGGTGTTAGCTCCTCTTTGAAGGTCCGGTAGAATTCCGTGCTAAAGCCATCTGGCCCTGGGCTTTTTTTGGTTAGGAGATTATTAATGACTGTTTCTATTGCCTTAGGGGTTATTGGGCTGTTTAATCTGTTAATCTGATCTTGATTTAGTTTTAGTAGGTGGAATGTATCGAGGAAATTGTCCATTTCGCTTAGGTTTTCAAATTTGATGGAATATAGATTTTTAAAGTAGTACCCAAATATTTTCTGGATCTCCTCAATGTCTGTTGTTATTTCTCTTTTCATTTCTGATTTTGTTGATTTGGGTTCTTTCCCTTTGCCTTTTAGTTAATTTGGCTAGGGGTCTGTCTATTTTGTTGATTTTCTCGAAGAACCAACTCTTGGTTTCATTGATTCTTTGTGTAGTTCTTTTTGTTTCTAAGTTGTTGATTTCAGCCCTAAGTTTGATGATTTCCTGCCTTCTGCTCCTCTTGGGAATGTTTGCTTCTTTTTTTTCCAATTCACCCAGCTTAGCTGTTAATTCACTAATATGAGCTGTCACAATTTTCTTTTTGAAAGCACTCAGTGCTATGAACTTTCCTCGTAGCACAGCTTTCCTTGTGTCCCATAGGTTTGGGTATGTTGTGCCTTCATTGTCGTTGGATTTTAAGAAGTCTTTGATTTTCGTCTTTATTTGTTCCCTGACCCATTAGTCATCCAGTAAGGAGCTGTTCAATTTCCATGTGTGTGTAGGCTTTCTGTTGATTCTTTTGCTGTTGAAGACCAGCTTTATTCCATGGTGGTCTGATAAGATACAAGGTGTTATTTCAATTTTCTTGTATCTGTTGAGACTGTCTTTGTGTCTGACTATGTGGTCGATCTTGGAGAAGGTTCCGTGAGGTGCTGAGAAAAAGGTGTATTCCTTTGTGTTTGGGTAAAACTTTCTGTAGATATCTAGTCCATTTGGTTCATGATCTCTGTTAGACTCAATATTTCTCTGTTTGGCCTCAGTCTTGATGATCTGTCCATTGTTGTGAGTGGGGTGTTGAAGTCTCCCACTACTAATGTGTTGTGATCGACATGCGCTTTAAGTTTTAGAAGTGTTTCTTTTACGAAAGTAGGTGCCTTTGTATTTGGGGCATAGATGTTCAGTATTGAGATTTCCTCTTGATGAATATTCCCTTTAATGAGTATATAGTGCCCTTCTTTGTCTTTCTTCATTAACTTCAGTTGGAAGTCTGTTTTGTTTGATATTAGGATGGCTACTCCAGCTTGCTTCCTGGGTCCATTTGCTTGGAAAACCTTTTCCCAGCCCTTTACTCTGAGGCAGTGTCTATCTTTCGTAGTTAGATGTGTCTCTTGTATACAGCATAAGGAAGGGTCTTGCTTGCGGATCCACTCTGTAAACCTGTGTCTTTTTATTGGGGAGTTGAGGCCATTGATGTTGATGGATATTAGTGATCTGGGGTTGTTATTTCTCATTAGTTTGGTATAGGTGATGGTCCTGTGCCTCTTTTGCTTTATTTGCTGAGGGGTGTTCTATTCCCTTTGTTTTCTTGGGTGTAGTTTTCTTCTCTGGGTTGGAGTTTTCCTTCTAGGATTTTCTGTAGGGCTGGGTTTGTGGGTAGATATTGTTTAAATTTGATTTTGTCATGGACTATCTTGTTTTCTCCATCTATGTTGATAGAGAGTTTTGCTGGGAATAGTAGTCTGGCTGGGCACCTATGTTCTCTCAGGGCTTGTAGGACATCTGTCCAGGCCCTTCTAGCTTTTAAAATTTCTGAGGAGAAGTCAGGTGTAATTCTGATGGGTCTGCCATTGTATGTGACTTGACCTTTTTCTCTTACAGCTTTTAATATTCTTTCTTTGTTCTGTACATTTGGTGTTTCAATTATTATGTGGCGAGAGGAGTTTCTGATCTAATCTGTTCGGTGTTCTGTAAGCCTCTTGGATTTTTATTGGCATCTCTTTTTTCAGGTTTGGGAAGTTTTCTTCTATGATTTTGTTGAAGATATTTCCTGGACCTTGGAGTTGGGAGTCTTCTCTTTCCTCTATGGCTATAATTCTTAGGTTCCGTCTTTTCATTGAGTCCTTGATTTCTTGGATGTTGTGGGTGAGAGATTCTTTAGCCTTCTCATTTTCTTTGGATGTCGTACTAATTTCTTCCATGCCTGAGATCCTGTCTTCCATCTCTTGCATCCTATTTTTGATACTCACATCCGTAGTTCCTGTTCTCTTTCCTTGATTCTCCACTTCCTCTTTTAACTCTGACCGTGTTTTTTTTTTATTGTTTCTATTTCTATTTTCATGTCTTGTATGGTATTGTTTGTTTTGTACATTTCCTTCTCCAGTTTGTTTGTTTTTTTCTGGAATTCTTTCATTGCTTTGTCCTTTTCTTGTTCAAGCTGAGTCATCTTGGCTTGTAACTCTTTAGTGGTGTTATTCGTTGTTTTGACTTGTAAAATTGTGGCTTCTTTGAATTCCTTCATAGATTTAAGTTCTTCTTGAAGGGACTCTATCACTTTCCATAATGCAGAATTGTCATCGTTTTCATGTGTTTCTGCTGGTGTGAGGTCATCCGAATTGGATGAGCTAGGATAGTTCTGCGTTGTTGGAGTCATATTTCCTTGATTTCTGTTTTTTCTTGGACCTTTGGCCATATGGATGTGTTTAGCTGTCTGCTGTAGTCGTTTTCTGGGCTTGGATCCACAGGGGATGCTTCGGTGTAGGAGTCGAATTGCTTGGCTATGTGTCATTGCTTACAGGGGGATCTCAGGGTTACTGTGTTTCTAATAGCCTGAAGCACTGTGAGCTGGTGCAGCCTACTCCCAGGTAGTGAGAAATGGCCCGGGATTGTTTCACTGCTCCCATGTCATACTTCTCTATGTTGCACACTGAGTGATCAGCCTGTAATGGTTCTGATGGTATGGACCTGTTTGCCCAGGCACAGATTCTGTGGACTCTGGTTGTCGTCACGGAGACTGACAGGGCCCAGCTCCATGCCTAATACGTCTGGGTTTTCCAGAATACAGCTATGGTCCCCTTGCTTCTGGCTTCCACGTTTTGGAGCTCTCGGCCTCTGTGCGTCTCCGCTGCTAGCTCTGCCTCTGTGTGCCTCTGTGCGCTCCCAGCCCTGCCACTTCACTGTGTAGGCTTCCTGCTAGGCTCCTCCGCCGCGGTGTGGCCCCTCTGCCCCGCCCTCCTGTGCAGGCTTCCCACCCCGGCTCCTCCCGCTGTGGACTTCAACTAGCCTGCAAAGTTTCCTAAATAGCTATAAGGTCCTCCTGAGATGTGGGGAGCCTAGTAGGCTGGTGAGTGATCGCCATGTGGGCTCTGATTCTGCCTGCTGTGTATTAGGGTCTATCTTACCAGGCGCCTCTCCAAATGGGAGTTCCCGAGTCCCGGATTTAGTGGCTTCTGTGTCTGAGAGAGATGGGGGGAGAGCCTTGCCCTGGGACTTTTAACAGTCCCATGGGAGCTGTGTGTGTTCCCGGAGGGTCTAGCCCCTCCGGTTTTTGCACAGTGTCCAATAACTCTGTGCTTTTTATGGCTCTTTCCCCCACATTCAATATGCGTCAGTGCGGGTCGACGCCATCTTGGATCCCCAAATCAGACTGTTTTTAAAGTGAACCTTTTTCTTATTCGTTTGAGTTTTGACATTTAAAAAACATCATTTGATGTGCTTATGAAGAGATTAGTTAAATTGTGTTTTAAAAGTGATTACTGAACCAAAGAGCATGCATTTTAAGAAAATAACGCTAATCAAGAAGTAAAGGATTTTCAACATGTTTTAGTGAGAAAAATATTTGGTTAGACTTGTTTTGTGAAAGCATTAAAATTGTTTACACCTTTCCTTTCCTAAGTAATCATTTATATTAAGCTCAGTAATGTATTACTACAAAAAGAAGCTATAAGTGCTGGGAGCTTTGTGGAAGAGGAGGCCGTAGGATTGTAAGAGCCAGAGGGGCTGTAGGACACCAAGGGCACTGTCTTTCAGACACAATAGGACTGACATGCATAGGTATGCACAGGAACTGTGGTAGCATGCTCAGGGCCAACTCAGGTTCATGCCAGGTATGGATAGGCAGGAGGATCTAGAAGTGGAGGGGGGAAAATGTACTCAGAATTTATTTTAGGAATTTTCAATCAGAAAATTCTATTTATTTATCTATTTTTAGGCATGGTCTCACTCAGTAGCCCCAGCTGACTTGGAATTCATTTTGTAGACCAGTCTGGATTTGAACTCCTAGAGTCCTTTCTGCCTCTGATTCAGTTAATTAACAGTAGAGACAGGCTTGTAGGAGACCTTAGAAAGATCCAAAATGCTATTTTAATCCAGCTTTACTAATATTTAAGTGCTCACCTGATGTGGTTACCACATTAGATACCAGCTCTGAACATCTGATAAAGGTCAGACTGTAGTGCCCTAACAGACTAGCTCCAATTTAAGTTTTTAAATTTGTTGATACACTTTTTTTTTGTGAGTTTTCATAAGGTGGTGTTTGTGAGGGAAGGAGTTAACTCTTTTAGGGTTTCGTCTCATGTTGTGGTTTGGTGTCATTTTACTGTTATAACCAGAAATGCCCAGACTCTGATCTTCCAGTCTGCTCTTTTAACCCTCAGGAACCACAAAGGTCCTGTCTGTGCAGAACAGCAGTTGGTCCTGGAAGTCAGTGTACCCATCACCTTAGTAATAGCCGTGTATACGTCCAGTATGTCAGTGTGCAGCTGTTCTATATCTCTGAAGGAAGTTTAGGCTCATCGCCCAAGTGAGGCTTTCTCCTTCTTGACCAGCTCCGTCTAATCATAATCTCAGGACCAGCGTGTTTAGGTGTGTGACTTAGAATGTTAGAAAGGAGAGGAACTTGCTTAGTGGACTCCAGTTGTCTTATTCAGGGTTCAGTAATATAAATACCAACATACCACTTGAGAGTGGTGGCTCACACTTGCACTCAAGCACCTGAGAGTCCCAAGCAGAATTGGTAAAGATTTGAAACTAGCCTAAGGTACATAGTTTTAGAGCAGCCTGAGTTACAAAGTGAGACTTCATCTAAAACCAAACCAAACCAAACCAAAACAAAAAAACCCAAGTCCCAAACAAAAACAAAAAAACAGCAGTCAGGACTCCATTCAGGAGACTGAAGTGCCCAGGGTCAGTCACTGTCAGCTGCAGTCCCTGCTGACTGCCTTCTCATATGGCAGAAAGCAGAGCAAGAAAAGAGCATGTTCTTTCCTGTCTCTTTTTATTGTTTGGCATTTTTATAGATTAATATAGTGTATTGTGTGCATTTTCACCCTGTTGCCCTTTCTTGTCAAACACAGTATCAGGACAACCCCGTCTGCTTTGTTACCTACAGTACACACTGAGGGAGAAGAGCAAGAACATGATCAGTCTCCCTAAGAAGCCAGACTATGCTGGAAACTTGAGTCAAAAGCCCTCAGAGGGACAGGCGAGCTGGCTCAGCAGGTAAAGGTGCTTGCTCAGAGACTGACAACCTGTTTGGATCACAGGGACCCACATGGTAGGAGGACAGACCTGCCAGAAGATGTGCTCTGATTGCCACACACATGCCATAACACACACTCAAGTCAGTAAACAAGAGACCTGTGTGACAGCTGACCTTTTGAACATAGTAACTCAATCTGCTACTACTGATGTACTGTGCCCCCCATTTTGGAAAAAAAATGTAATTTTGAGTTTTCTTTTAGAACTTTGGAGTTTTGCATGGGTTACTAACCCCTCTTACCTGTGGGGAGAACTAGAAAGGGAGTCTACTGGAGACATAGTCCTAATAGGAGAAGGAACAAAGGCTGCTGTCCTCTAAAGTACCATCACCTCTGTGGTGTGAAAAAGGACTGTGGGCGGTTTGACTGCACCTGGTACCTTGGTCCCAGGCCTGAAGCTCATATCTTTTGAGCAACATGATTTAAACTTTATTAAGTCGTGTGACTGTCTTACAAATGTAGAAAACAGTTATGTAGTTGGTAATGTTTATTTCACCTCTGAGGTGAAATAAAATTTGTAAATAAGCCTTTTTCTGATAATGTTAGTGTTTTTATTTGGAAATTTGAGCTCTTGTTCTTGAGGCCAACAATTTAATTAACTAAATAAAAATACAGTTTATTTTTAGACCTTCATGTTGAAAGGCTTTAAGTGTACTGACAAGACAATAGCACAGAAGTGAGAACTATTTAGACTCACATGTTTGAGTATGTGTTTGTTTCAGAATCTATGTAATTATAATACAATATTTACTGTTTACTTTTTAATAAAATCCTGTTCCTTGTCTTAGTTACTGTTGTATTGCTGTGAAGAGACACCATGACCAAGGGAGTGCTTATTAAAGAAAACATTTAAATGGGAATGTAATTACAGTTTCTGAGGGTTAGTCCATTATCATTGTGGCAGGAAGGAGGTAGGAATGGTGCTGAAGCAGTAGCTGAAAGCTTTACATCCTGATCCACAGGCAACAAGCAGAGGGAGATAGACACTAGGCCTGGTGTGGGCTTTTGGAACCTCAAAGCCCACATTCAACTATACACTGCTTCCAGCAAGGCCATTCCTCTTAATCCTTTCCAAATAAACATGGATTAAACATGCAAATATATGACTCTATGGGGGCCATTTTTATTCATACTACCAACACATACCCCAAACAGAAACCTTAGTCATGGTGACCTGGTTGGACCCATTGACCTACTTAAGACTTACTGGTCCCTTTAAAATTTTTAATTTAAAATAATTAAAAACTTAATTAAATTTAAAATTTGAGTTTGGTTACACTTTGACAAAATATTGGTCTTATTTACTTATTTACTGCCTCTAATATTTCTTTCTTGGGGCTAATTTTCTCAAAGTTTTAATTTTTAAAAAGTAAACACATAGGGCAAGTACTGTACTGTATAAATTTACTCTATAAAATTTGACTCATTCCTGCTCCTATAGAGGCATTGCAGATGTGGCTGCTGTGTCATGTGTGCATCAGCAGGTAGCAGAGAGGAGAGAGGCTATGTCTACATCCAGTGTTCTGACCTATGAACATCTGAATGAATAGTATCCTAACATTCCTGGAAAAAAATCAAGCCGGAGACCAACACCAGTTTGGTGCCATGGGGCCCAGACAGGGAGCTAGCCTGTGACAACCACGAGTCCAGCACCAGGCAAGCACCAGATAGGCTCTCAGGACAGGAAGCAAGCCAGAGATTAGAAGAACCCTGCCTGGCCCTGGATGTGTGGGCTGTGGGTGAGTCAGCCCTGAGGGAGTGAGTGTGGGAGAGCTAGCCCTGCTTTTTAAAGTCTGCATTTGGTGGTGTTGGTGAGGGAGAGATCCCCTCCCTTTTTTCCCTCACCACCAATGGTGGACAGAAGATCTGGCCCCAGTGGGGTCACAAGAGCAGGAGAGTTCCCCTGCCCCTCACATGCTGCAGCACTCGGGAGAGCAGGCCCTGCACCTTGGTTGGGCAGCACAGTACAGCTGGCCCTGGATGTGGGTGATTTATGTTAACCAGCCTGGAGGGTGTGAGTGTAGAAGAGCCAGCCCTACCTTTTGTTTGCCTTTTGGTAGTGTTGGTGAGAGAGAGAGATCCCCTCCACTCTCTGATGCCCTCAACATTGGTAGCAGGTGGGAGAGTTGGGCATGATGGGTTCATGAGAGGAGAAGAACTAGTCCAACCCATTACCTCCTGTAGCACTCGGGAGAGTAGGCTCTGCACTTTGCCTGGGTAGCACAGTAGAACTGGCCCTGTATATGGGGGTTGCAGGCCCAGAACTAGGACTTTGAGTTGGCATTCACCAACATCTACCCCATGGATGAACTGCTGGATTGCATGAAGAGGCTGTTTCCACAGACCCAAAACTACAGGATCTCCATGACACAGGACAACAACAGTAATATATGAGAGAAGTCCTAGTGAGGTTCCAATATTCACAAAGTAGCAGAAGCCAGAGGCCTCGTACCAGACTAAGGAATCATTATAATGAACATTTGCAAGCAAAAAAGTGGGCAAAATGGAATATTGTGGGACACACTGAGACATACTACAGCTTCCACAATGAGATTTTTTTTCCTGTTGGGAGAGATTGCAAGGGTGGAGGGCAGGTCTGAGAGGAGGTGGGAGATGAGTGGGAAATCACAAAATAAAAAAACAAAACAATGAAAAGAAAAAAATTTGACTCATTCAGTCCTCATTACAACTCTATGAGGTAGGTCTTACCCTAATTTCTGTTATTTTACAGACATCTTGAAAGATTTGTTTGTTGAACACCCTTAGAGTCATTGTGTAGATTCTGTCTTTATTATATTTGGTTTATGACATAGCTATTTATATTCAGCTACCAGTCCATCTTACCTTTCTAATGCTTTCAAGGTAGATTGTAGACACCAGTTTACTATAGGGGTAGAGTTTTTGTTTGTTGTTAATTGTTTCTATCTTACATTATTGGGAACTGACACACAGAGAAGTAATTTGTTGAAGGGTGCACAGCATTTAGGTGGTAGATCTAATAGTTGGAGTAAGCATTTCCTTACGACTTCTACAGAAAGCTAGTTTGCATAATATTTATAGCCATTATTATAAAGAGTTCTTTGTTAAATAAATTTTAAGAATGCAGTATCAAAGCCTTGAAGATTTATAGTACAGGATCTGTGAGGCCCTAAGGGAAAGAAGCCTTTAACTTTGCTAAAACCATCCACTTTCAATTTTTTCCCACCAGAGTACCATTCCCCACGTTCCTCCAAACAGCCTTTTCACATGTAATCAGGTAGGACCATAACCCAGTGGGAATACTGGGGAAATCCTCCTTGTAACACAACTTTCTTTGGCTTCTTCAGGACAGAGTATGTTTTGAAAAGTATGTGTTGTTTAAGCACATCCCTAGGATTTGGATCTTACAGTTGTCTAGCCAATGCTCTCACTTCAGATGGGACAGAGACAGTGTATGCAGATATAGTGTGCACTAGCTCATGCCCACACCCCTAGTGGCACAAATGGAACTAGAACATAGCCCAGAATCTAGCATGGCACTTACGCACTTATTATTTGTTTCTTAATAAATATTTGTAAATCTATCCAGTTTTCACTACAAATCTACCTATGTATTATAACTCATTTATTTTTAGACTTTATGTTGATTTGATATGTCTGGTCACTAAATTTTTATGTTTATTTATTACTTCAGGTTACATCTCCATCACAGTACCCCTTTTCAACCCCTCCTATATCTACCCTCCCACCCTCTACCCCCATCCCTTCCATCCCACTCCTCCAGAGTGTAGTGTCCCTACATATCAGTCCCCCATCAGTTCAGCAGTCATATGAGGGCCAAGAGCCTCCTCATACACTGGGGGCCTACAAGGCAGCACCACTAGGGCAAAGTGTCTCATGGACAGGTAACAAACTCTATGTTCCCGTTCCTTTTGGTGCATTGGTTGTAGTATAGTTAGCCTGTATGATATGGCTAAAATCCCATTATAAGTGAATAGATGCCATGTGCATCCTTTTGAGTCTGGGTTAGCTCACTCAAGTTGAGCTTCTCTAGTTCCATCCATTTGACTGCAAATTGCATGATTTCATTGTTTCTGATAGCTGAGTAGTATTCCATTGTGTAGATGTACCACAGTTTTGTTTTGTTTTATTTTTTTGTGTGTTACACTTCATTTTTTAAATTTACTTTTTATTTCAAGTTACATCTCCATCGCAATCCCCTCCCTACGCCCCCCTCCAGTCCCACTCCCCCACCCTCTTCCCCCTCAACCCCCCATCCACTTCCCCTTTTTTAAAGTTTAAGATATATCTTTTCCCCCCCAACAGCTCCCCCTTCCCAGTCCAACAAATGGCACTTTCTCTTATAACAATAAATCCAATACAAAACAACAGAAACAATTAGGCCACAATTATGAGAGTTATATGGCTTAGCACACATTCCCAATGTCCACTCCATATGTATTTGGCAACTGACTTTAACATTCTACTATCTAACCATCTCCATGAATTTAAAGTTCTATATCCAACTCAGCTTCCATCCTAACTTGCATCACAATTTTAAAAACATCTTCTTAGATCCAGAACACCTTCTTGATTCCTAAACAACTCAAAATTTAACTATGAGACTAGCTATCTAGTCTTCAACCACCTCAGAGATCTGAGAGGGATAAATATATCTGATTATATAGGAAGTGCAGGGCCTGCAGCTTCCAAAATTAAGAAATGACATACCAGGGGCTGCCAGGACAGTTCCCAATTTCTCTCCATACATTACAGCATCAATCTTCAGCCGTTTGACCCTGTTTCTTTGACAGACATTGATTTTAGAGCAGGAATTATGAAGGACTTGCCTACCCTGTCTTGGCAGAGCTGGGCTGACTTACCTGCTTCCAAGTTTTGTCCTTTTTGAACAGCATTCTGTTTACAGTTGAAGCAAGGGATTTTTCTTGCCAAGAGATAGGCTTGCCACTAATTCAACCATCTCCAAGTGGAGATTCTTCGATGCTTGGAGTAGAATAGGGGTTGCTGTCAGGAGCTGACATGTCTCAATATTAAAAAAAAATCTTAAGTGAAGAAAACATCTTTGAATTCCATATTCTGCGGATCTCTTGAGGTTTTTTAAGACCACCTATCTATCTCTTATGTTTGGATAAGCAAATGTTGCTTGTCTCCTAGCAACTTGATTTCTGATTAGCTTAGAAAATAATTGTGATAGACTTAGTACCTACAAAATGACATGCTTGAATGACTATTAGTTTGCATTTCTTAATTATCCTAAACAGTTTATGACGGTTGTACCACAGTTTTTTAATCCATTCTTAGGTTGAGGGACATCTAGGTTGTGTCCAGTTTCTAGCTATTACAAATACGGCTGCTATGAACATAGATGAGGAAACGCCCTTGTGGTTTGATGAGGAATCTTTTGGATGCATACCCAGAAGTGGTATGGCTAGGCCTTGAGGTAGAGCTATTCCAAGTTTTCTAAGGTATTGCCAGACTGATTTTCATAGTGGTTGTATAGTTTGCACTCCCACCAGCAATGGAGTAGGGTACCCCTTTCTCCACACCCTCGCCAGCATGTGCTGTCATTTGAGTTTTGATCTTAGCCATTCTGACAGGTGTGTGATGGAATCTCAGAGTAGTTTTGAGTTGCATTTCTGTGATGATTAAGGATGCTGAGCATTTCTTCAAGTGTCTCTCAGCCATTAGGGATTCTTCCTTTGTGAATTCTCTGTTTTGCTCTGTTCCCCATTTTTTGATTGGATTATTTGGTTTCTTGGCATTTAATTTCTTGAGTTCTTTGTAGATTTTGGATATTAGCCCTGTGTCAGATGCAGGGTTGGTAAAGATCTTTTCCCAATCTGTAGGTTGATGGTTTTTTTCGAATGACAGTGTCTTTTGCCTTACAGAAGCTTTGTTTTTTGAGACAGGGTTCCACTGTGGAGCCCTGTCTGTCCTGTAACTCTCTTTGTAGACCAGCCTGGTCTGGAACTCAGAGACTCACCTGCCTCTGTCCCAACAAGTGCTGAGATTAAATGCTTGTGACCCACTGAAAAGTTTTATTATAGTTAATATGCAAAATACAACAATACAGTTTAGCAAGCAATTATTTAGAAAAAACCCAGGTTAAGAAACAAAACTTTGCTGATACTCCCCAAAGCCCCCACAGAGCCCTCTTGTTACTGACCCCTTTAATTTTCTTTCTTTCTTTCTCTTTAGCCAACTTAACAGGACATGCAGAGAAGGTGGGAATTGAAAATTTTGAGCTGCTGAAGGTCCTAGGAACTGGAGGTAAATCTCAGGTTTATCCCCCTTTTAAGAACAAAAAGTTCTTGTCATTCTGTGATGGTGGGTTGATAACCTTTACGCGGAAATCATTGACAATTTTAGGAGCATGAAGAATCCCATAAGAGAACTAAAGAGTCTCTTTTGCCTGGCTCAGTCCCAGAGCTTGAGATGCCAGGGGCAACACTAAGAAGAGTTCCAGGCTAGCCTGTGCCCACAAACAAGCTAACAACAACAAAAACCTGTTAAAGCTGATGTTGGGAATTTAAATTAGACTTTAGAAATCACTAACATACATATAGAGCTTATTATATATGCCAGCACCTCATGAAGTGATTTATGTTGATTGATTTATTCAGTCTTCTATTAAGGCTGTTATAACTCAGGGTACTTCATTGTGATAATGAACAAGTCAGGATTCTCATTAACCCAACACTTAAGAGCCTGGCTAATTGAAGCATAGTTCTATTTATGTTCTGTCATCTATGTAAGATTGAAATGATCTGTATTCATTAACATTTTAGGAAGCTTTTCTAAGTTATAAATTAAAATAAAAACCAGCCATGTGGAGAACGCACAGTATACAATTATATAGTAGAAACAATTATATTAATAAATGTTTCCATGTATTAACATGGAAAAAAATCTCTGGGATGTATCCTCAGTTACATGATAGTCTCTGGGTAATTTTATATTTTGAACTTTATTATTTCCTGTCTTTGAAAATTCTCTACCTCAACTCTTGTTTTTCAGAAGTCAGGATGGGTCTTGCATGTATCTGTGCAGTTCTAGACATCCACACACTCAGAAGAGCCTTTGTGCCGTGTAACAGTCTGCCCTCCACCTTCTCCAGTCAGTTCACAAACAAAGCCACACACATTTGCACTAGGCCCTGCCAGTCTTATAGCTCAGCGATTTGAATGTTCTAAGCAATTTGTAGTTTGAAGCTGGACTTTGGTAGGAAAGTTCAGGGGTTTATTGAAGCCTGTCTGGAACATATATCTCCCCCTTTTTCTTTTCAAGTTTTTCCCACCTATATAAGAGAGAAAGAAGGATAGAGAAAAGAAAAAGAAATACAAAAGTCCTTGAATCTAATCTTCTATACCTTGCTTAACAAGACCATTTAACAATTTGTAACAATTCCCCCTAAACAACATCTATCATCCACCCCACTTTTTGGGAATGGGACGTCGTTCTCTTAAAACTGCTTCCTGCTGAATTGGGACACAGAAAACCTGTTGGGGGGCCCAAACAAAATGGAAAAAATGGTTAATCAAGTTAATTGTAACATTTGTTGCCCAGTCTCTATGTGCTCAGCGATTTGAATGTTCTGAGCAATTTGTAGTTTGAAGCTGGACTTTGGGTAGGAAAGTTCAGTCCTTGAGGCTGGGCCATCTCAGCAAGCTGTTTGAAGTTGTTCTAGATGCAGATTTTGGAGGAAACAGCTATTGAGGCGGTCTATGAGGCTGGATCATTTGGGTTACTTGTTTTGTCTTCTTTGGACTCAGGTCCTGTCGTTCTGAAAATATGTAATTTCTCACAAGTAACATATAGTTCTGCAATTACCAAAATGCCTTGGATGTGCAGGATGGACAAATCAATTAAGGAATATTTTTTCTGCTTTGTTTGAACAAAAGAAAGACATTTGTGAGTCTCCATTTATGCCATATGAAAGGATGGCATGTAATACTATTATATATATATATGGTATATATAATCTATTTTAAATTGAAAATACAACATAAGACTGTATGGAGTTTAAGTATTCTCCTCTACAGTTGACATACATTTATTAATTGATTAAAACAGGTTTATTCTGTGTTGTTCTGGCTTTTTGTAGATTAGGTTGGCCTCAAACTCAAAAGGAACCAATCTGTCTCTGTCTTTGTCTCCCATGTTTTGGGAACAAAGGTATGCATTTATGTATTTCTTCTTTCTTTTTCTCCTTTCTTGGGAGATTTAATTTCTCTGTGGATATATCTATCCTTATTGAGACAGGGTTTCTCTTTGTAGCTTGGGCTGTCTTGATTTGCTCTGTAGAGCTCTGTAGATTTAGATTGGCACCGAACATACAAGGAACCTGTTCTGTCCTTGTCTCCCAAGTTTTGAGATCAAGGTATGAATTTAAATAATTGAATTGCCCTTATAACACAATAACATTAATTAAACCATTTTGTATTAGTTTGAGTTCCAATTCTCCCATGGAAACCCCATTCTTAAGCAGATTGGTGTAGAATAGCATGATATGCTGTTTTATATTAGCTTTTCTTAACTGTTGGCTATGGGAGGCATGCAGTTTGCAAGTTCTTCTGAAGCCTAATTCTGGGTCCTTACATTGATTAACAGAATATATCTCTTTCTCCTTTTTTTTTGAGACAGGATTTATCTGTGTATCCTTTCCTGGATTTACTTTATAGACCAGGCTGTAAAGTAAATGGTGAAGGTCAGGGATCCACCTGTCTTTGTCTTCCAAGTGCTAGGATTAAAGGCATGTACCACCACACCCAGCGATTAACAGATCTCTTTCAGGGGCAAAATGCCTCTTGAAACCAGATCTCCAGTGGGAGCCCCACACCTAAGGAGACTGGCTTGTGACCCTTTTCTCTTTACGTAAATTTAAGATTACATGGTGTATTTATCCATTAGATCAGTAAGGACATTATTAAACTTAACATCAAGGAAAAAAATGTGTCTTTTTTGAATTCTAGACTGTCTTTAGTAAGCAGCTTTATCAGCAGGTTTCCCGCCCTGCCTTCATTGTTTAAACCAGGCTGGTCTAGAATCCAGAGATCTGCCTGTTTCTTCCTCTAGTGTGATGGGATTAAGGGATTAAGGGCGTGTGCCAGTACCACCCTGCTCTAATATTTCACTTAAATCCCAGATTTTGTATCTCTGTAACCCAGAGAGCAACTTTGAACTGTAATGACTATTCAAAATCTGCCCAAAATCTTCAAAAATCTCTATGTTTTAGCAATGTCAAACCAGAAAAATATCCTTTCTACCTCCAGATATAGGAAAATCAAAGACATCTAAACAAAAGTCAAGCAAAGAAACAGCAACATTCCAAAAGCCTTGGCATGTCATCCCATGCTGCAATTAAAATTTTGTTCATTATTCCTTGGAATCTAGTTTTGGCTGCATTTCACTGGCGGGCCAATACCAGAAACTTCTGACAGGCACCTCGTACCCAGGGAGCTCTTAGCTCCAGCTGCCATCAAGTTTGTATTATTTATCAGGAAAGGCCTCCCTTTTTCCTTCATTATCATTGTTGGCAATTTAGCATTTCATCTGTAAATTCTTTCCTTCAAGACTATCCTAGTCTGAACTTTCTCAAAAACGATACAAAGAACCACAATTATCAGGGTAAAAATCATTTGCATGCTAAGAGGAACAAACTCAATTGGAATCCAAACGTATTGAGGCATTATGAATTCCTCCATTTTTAATCTAGGCGGTTAATTCTGCTCCCAAGCTCTGTTTCGAAGGCTGCCAGTTTTTTAGTACTTAAGGAGAGCTAAGTTTTCCACCTTTGCTGCAATGCAACAGCTTTTGTTAAGTTAGCCACACTTTTGAAATGCATTTGGGTTCAGTTCCCCATTCTTTGGCTAGGAAACTGGCTTTCACCCGGGCCTTCTCAGGCTGTAAGCATGGATTCTAATTGCCCTAGTTGGATGCCATATATTGAAAAAAATAGATTAAATTACATTGGGCACCATAATCAATTAAATTATTTACCAGTATTTATTATTGTTAATTGGTCTGCTTTGTTGGCGGCAGTTGTTAATCTTTAAGCAGCCATTACAAATGAGTACACAGACACCATGTAGATTTTAACAAGCCTTGGCCTGAATTGTGCAATCCTAGCTCATCTATGCTAGCTCTTAATTCTGTTACCCAAATATGACCCCATATATACATACATCCCCTTGGACTCCCATTCTCCACGATATGCCCATGTTCCTGGCCATGTGGAATGAGGTTCCTTTTTCTAACCCATGGTTTGTGCCTCCTTCCTGCTGCTCCTGGCTGGAATTCTTTCTTCCTGCTGCTCCTGGCTGGAATGCTTGAATCCTCTGTCTAAAGTCAGGCTTCCTGCTCTAATCCCAAGAAGTCCCACCTTTCTCTGTCTTTGTCCAATCTCAGGCCTCGGCATTTTATTTAACCAATCAGAATCAATATAAATAACAGACAGAAAGCAGGACCAATTAATTAACATTTAGAATGCTTAACACTACCCCAACAAACATGTATTCCTCTTTAATGAAAAATTTTAAATACCCATACTAAAATATTGAAACTTCATTAATCTAACACTGCCAGCTTCCTAACTTCTTTATATTCATTAACTACTATACTACTTCATGAGTTCTTTAAGGTTGATCAGTTTTATACAGCTTCATATATTTAAAAAATATTAACTAAAGTAGGTTTCTATTTTGGGAAACATGAAAGTGAATGCTGTTTGGTTTTAAATTGAGTGTTATATCTTGACTACCAAGCTGAATCAGCTCATCACAAGGAAATGTCATTATTCCATAAAAGCTATCTCAGTCTCTTGTTCACCATTTGGATTCATGTTTTTCTGTTGCTCTGACCAGTTACCTGGCAGACATTACATAGGGGGAGGAAAGGTTTATTTTACCTAATAGTTTATAGTGAGACGGCATAGTGATGTTCATGGTGGCAGAAGCATGAGGCAGGCAGCTTGCTCACTTCTCTGTGGATCAGGAAGTAGGAGCCAGTGCTTTACCAGTTACTAGGTGAGACACAGTCTTGAGGATCCATCCCCCAGGGACTCACTTCTTCCAGCTAGGCCTCATCTTTTAAAGGTTCCATAATCTTCCAAAGAGTGTCATCATCTGGGCACCAAGTTGGGGACACTGCATATTCAAACCATAGTACCATCTAACCAGGCATATTTAGTTCCTAAGCCCTAACCATCTAAGAGATTCAGGGATCAGCCTCCAAAGCACACTAAAGGACATGCTAGCTAACACATGGGACCGTTAGAACAATTCCAGGACAGTGTCTTTGGGAGACTGAAGCATGTGAAACAATTTAGTGACAATAATTTTTTTCTTACCTAAATTACAAGATAACTAATTCTTTATAACTTTTATACTTATGGCAAACTGTATCATTTAAAGAATAAAACAGGGACTCGGAAGATGGCGGCGACCTACACTGACGCATTCTGAACGCGGGGAAGAAAAGAGCCATAAAAAACACAGAGATATTGGGCACTGTGCAAAAACCGGAGGGGCTAGACCCCCCCCCCGGAACACTCACAGCTCCCAAGGGACTGTTAAAAGTCCCTGGGCAAGGCTCTCCCCATCTCTCACAGACACGGAGGCCACTAAACGCAGGATTCGGGAACTCCCATTTGGTGAGGCGCCTGGTAAGATTGATCCCAACTTACAGCAGGCAGAATCAGGGTCCATTTGGCCATAGATCGCTGTCCTATTGGGCTCCCCACACATCAGGTTGAACTTATACCCACTCAGAAAAGGTTGCGAGATAGTGGAAGCCTTAGCAAGGAACAAACAGGGGGCTCAGCGGGTGGCCCGCAGCTGCTAGTGAAGCAGGAGGGCGGGAGGTTTCGAGAGAGCGCAGGAAGCAGGGAACACAAAGGCAGGCGGGAGGGGCCAAATCTCGCACACACACTATAGCGCAGCTGGGGAGAGAGTACGGCGGGCAGGGACAAATCCCCGCCAGTCCACGGCAGGTCATCTGGGGAGAGAGACAGGCGTGGGTGGGGCCAGGGGTCCGTGCACCCACGGCGGAGCTGCTGGGACGAGAGGTGCACTCAGGCAGCTGGAGGATCCGGGGCTTGGGGTACCCACGGGACCCGTGGCGGCGCAGACAAGAAGGGAATTAGCCACAGGGTCCAGCCCTGTGACGAGAAGACTAGAGAGAAACCAGAAATCGGGACCATAGCTGTATCCTGGAAAATCCAGACATATCAGGTGTGGAGCCAGACCCTGTCAGCCTCCAGGACGAGAAACAAAGCCCACAGAATCTGTGCCTGGGCAAACAGGCCCATACCATCAGAACCATTACAGGCTGATAACTCAAAGTGCAACATAGAGAAGTCTGAATTGGGAGCAGTGAAACAATCCTGGTCCATTATTCACAACCTGGGAATAGGCTGCACCAGATCACAGTGCCTCTGGCCATTAAAACCACAGTGACCTTGAAATCCCCCTGTAAGCAACGACAGATAGCCAAGTAACTCGTCCCCTGCACCAAATCATCCACTGTGGTTCCAAGCACAGAAAACAGACAGCTAAATGCATCCAATGGCAAAAGGTCAAAAAAAAAAAATAGAAATCAAGGAATTATGACTCCAACAAAGCAGAACCACCCTAGCTCATCCAATTTGGATGACCACACACCAACAAAAACATTGACAATTCTGCAGTATGGAAAGTGATAGAGTCCCTGCAAGAAGAACTTAAATCTATGAAGGAATTCAAAGAAACCACAATTCTACAAATCAAAACAAGGAACAACACCATTAAAGAGCTCCAAGCCAAGGTGACAGAGCTTGAACAGGAAAAGGAAAAAGCCATGAAAGATTTTCATACAAAAACAAGCAAGCTGGAGAAGGAAATGTACAAAACGAACAAAACCATACAAGACATGAAAATAGAAATAGAAACAATAAAGAAAACACAGTCAGAGTTAAAAGAGGAAGTGGAGAACCAAGGGAAGAGAACAGGAACTACAGATGTGAGTATCAACAATAGGATGCAAGAGATGGAAGACAGGATCTCAGGCATGGAAGATTCAGTGGAAGAAATTAGTACAACATCCAAAGAAAATGAGAAGGCTAAAAAATCTCTCACCCACAACATCCAAGAAATCAAGGACTCAATGAAAAGACGGAACCTAAGAATTATAGGTATAGAGGAAAGAGAGGACTCCCGACTCCAAGGTCCAGGAAATATCTTCAACAAAATCATAGAGGAAAACTTCCCAAACCTGAAAAAAGAGATGCCAATAAAAATCCAAGAGGCATACAGAACACCAAACAGATTAGACCAGAAAAGAAACTCCTCTCGCCACATAATAATTGAAACCCCAAATGTACAGAACAAAGAAAGAATATTAAAAGCTGTAAGAGAAAAAGGTCAAGTCACATACAATGGCAGACCCATCAGAATTACACCTGACTTCTCCCCAGAAACGATAAAAGCTAGAAGGGCCTGGTCAGATATACTACAAGTCCTAAGAGATCATAGATGCCCAGCCAGACTACTTTACCCAGCAAAACTCTCTATCAACATAGATGGAGAAAACAAGATATTCCATGACAAAATTAAATTTAAACAATATCTATCCACAAACCCAGCCCTACAGAAAATCCTAGAAGGAAAATCCCAACCCAGAGAAGAAAACTCCACCCAAGAAAACAAAGGGAATAGAAAACCCATCAGCAACTAAACCAAAAGAGAAACAGGACCACCACCTATACCAAACTAATGGGAAATAACAACCCCAGGTCACTAATATCCATCAACATCAATGGACTCAACTCCCCAATAAAAAGACATAGGTTTACAGAGTGGATCCGCAAGCAAGA
>CAJQZJ010001511.1:6273327-6331331 GCA_907164525.1 Lophiomys imhausi | reverse complement strand
TGCATTGGATTTTGTAGCAAGGTGGCTTTTATTAATTTGTATTATATTAGTTATACATTCTGATTTATTTTACTATATTTAATACCTTTACCCCCTTCTACCCCTTGTTCCTCCCAATTCCCCAACACTGTGCAGGAGATAAAGAAGGTAAAGGTGAAAGGGGGTGTAGTTCTCTTTAGGCTACTTCCTGCTGATTAGGATCATTGGGTTCTTTGAGGGCAATACCAGTCTCCGTAGAAGTCCAGGAGACAGCAGCAGGAAGAACAAGCAGCAGTTTAGGGGAGCACCAGCAGCCAGGACAGCAGCGACTGCTTTTTTGTAGCCCCTCTTCCCTTGGGGCTCTGACTTTTTATTCCTTTCTCAAGTCCTCTGAGTTAAACTTGCTCAGCTGGCTAAGCCACGCCCCTGTTAGCTCCCGAGACATACCATTCATTGTCAGAGTTTAGCTGTAGGCATCTGATTTTGAGAACTGGCTCATAATGGTTTAATTTGCTAAAAAGTCACACTTTAGAATGCTTCATCTAAAGTAACAGTTTCAGATTCTTTTTTTTTTTTTATATGGAACGCTTCACGAATTTGCGTGTCATCCTTGCGCAGGGGCCATGCTAATCTTCTCTGTATCGTTCCAATGTTAGTATATGTGCTGCCGAAGCGAGCACAAAAGTAGCATTGATACCTGGCCCATACAGGGAACGAACCCGCAACCTTGGCGTTATTAGCACCACGCTCTAACCAACTGAGCTAACCGGCCAGTTCAGATTCTTTTAAGTGGAATGAGAACTAGATGTGTTTGAAGTAATCTGACTACAGAGGCATCTTGGATTTAGTTTTTTCCTGACCTTTCAGTTGTCTCACCCACAACTAATATTTTAGAAGTTCCTTTTTATTTTATTTTTTATTTTTTTGGTTTTTCGAGACAGGGTTTCTCTGTTTAACAGCTCTGGCTGTCCTGGACTCGCTTTGTAGACCAGGCTGGCCTCGAACTCGCAAAGATCCGCCTGCCTCTGCCTCCCAAGTGCTGGGATTAAAGGCGTGCGCCACCACCGCCCGGCTCTAGAAGTTCCTTTTTAAAGTGTCTCCTTTTATCTAATGTGTTCGGAACAACCAGCTTCATTTTTCTCATATCCACTTTCTGTGGTTTATGTAATATTTAATGATAGTGTGGTTCAGAACAGCATATACAGAAAGCATAACACTGTAGGGCACCAAGTATCAGCGACAGCTGAAAGTGTGAGTGGACTAGGCCCAGGTGTTGATTGTGCGGGAGCATTTAGAGGAAGAATGCCAGTCTTGGGAATTGAATTCTAAGTGCAAGTCACTTAGAATTTCTGCTGTTAAAAATAAAAAGAGCCTTGGTTGGATATTAGCTTAAGGAATAACAGGTGTGTACAATGTATAGTTTTGAAGAGCATTAGAAAAACTGAGTGACAGGAAATGGGTCTCAGGGTGTTTGTAGCATTGAAATCCCTGTGAGAGTAGCATGCCAGGTTGAGCGACTTAAGGAAAGACAGAGGCCAGAGGCTTTCTGAACAGTGGTCCTTAACCTTTTATGACTGCGAATGCTTCATTCAGAGTAATGCATCTGCACAAAAATAAAAAGTTTACGTATCTTTCATTACATTTGATTGTTTTTTGTTATTGAGCTTTCTGTGGCTATAATTAAAATATCTCCAAGAAACAATATAAAGGGATCAGTTGTTTGTTTGGCTTACAGTTTGAGAGGTTTTTAGCTTTGTTGATTTCCTAGTCCTTGGCTTCACTAATTTTTCTTTTCGGGCCAGTGAGGTCAGTAAGACCATCAGGGTTGAGGGAGCACATGACAGAGGACATTCACTTCATAGCAGACAGGAAATTAAGAATGAGGAACGGACAAGGGACCAGGAATCTGCAAACTTCTTCCAGCTAGTCCTTACCTCCTAAGGGTTCCACCACCTCCCAGAGTAGAGCCATCAGGTAGCCACATGAGCCTACGTAGGGCATTGTGTGTGTGTGGGGTGTGTGTGTGTGTGTGTGTGTGTGTGTGTGTGTGTGTTTGTTGTATGGTATATGGTGTATGTACCCATGTGTCTTGGTGCATGTGCCCTTCCCTCGTGTGCTTGCAGAAGCCACAGGAGAATGTTGTATGCTGTGCTCTGTCACTGGCACTCTGTATGTTATTCCTTTGAGATAGGGTCTTTAACTGGACCTGGATTGTAGACAGCAGTCCCTAGTGATCCTCTTGTTTTTTTCCCTCACAGTGCATGGCTGCACCTGGCATTTTTCATAGGTGCTGGGGATTTGAACTCAGGTCCTCATGCTTGTGCAGCAGAATTCTCTTACCTGCTTAGCCATTGCCTCAGACCTTGCTTGCATATTTTAATAAATTAAAATTTTATAAATAAAATAGTAAATGAATCAAGAAAATTGTGTAAAATTTCCCAGCACTGCAAATAGATTTTGAATGTCTTTTCTTTCTTGCTTGTTGTGGTGATTTGAGTGATAAATTTCCCTCATAGTCTCAGACATTTAAATATATGGTTCCCAGTTGGTGGAACTATTTAACTAGGTTTAGGAGGCGTGACCTTCCTGAAGGAAGTATGTCACTGGTGGAAGGCTTTGAGAGTTTATGGACCTCACCATTTCTAGTTCAATCTCTCTGTTTCCTGCTCACAGTTCAAGATGTGAACCTGCAACGTCTACTCCTACAGCCATACCTTCTGGTTGTTGCTGTCATACCTCTCCACCATGACAGATTCTATTGCCTCTGGAACCATAAGCCAAATAAACTGTTTTATAATTTGATCATGATATTTCATCACAATAATAGAAAGGTCACTAATATACTTGGTTATTTTTCTTTTAACTAAGATGTAAGGTATAAGATGTATTGGCACCATTCCATAATCTCCATCCCTAGCTACTTCATGCCCTCATGAGGGACTGTACACTCAAACTGTGAGCCACAGTTTGGACTGGAGTTGCTTTTGTTGGGTATTTTTTCACAGCAGTGATGAAAGGAACAAATACATATGGTAATAATGATGGTTTTGTGGTGTTTGGCCAGTATACTGTTTGTCATCCTATGCTATTTTATACTTTCTGGAGTAAAAGATAGTGTTGGAAAAAAAGACACAGGAAACCATGTGAAACAATGTTTACAAAGTAACAGAACCTATCACTGAACACTCCTGAGAGGTCTTAAGGTTGTATCACTTTAAAATGGGCTTGATGAGTAAGGAGACTGCATGCTATTACTATTAAATATTTTTGGAAAGTTATGTTAAAAAGAATAACATTCTTTTTTATACCATATGTCCAGATGGTATAGAAGGACCATTAAAGGATATTAAGAACAAGGGTGTTTCTACCCAATATGAAGAATATTTCTACCATTTAGAGCTGCTCATCAATGAAATCATAGGCTGCCTTGCAAATTTTTCCTATGTCAAAAGCAGTAATGGTGGGTTCGTTGCACTGTTAGTATGCCTACCTGCATTGTGGTTTCTGTTTAATATCTGGTTTCTTATTTGCTTACTTAGAAGATCACTCTTTTTAAGGAACTAAGCAGAAGCAAAGCTAAGAGTGCTCACCTAGAAGTTAGACTGAATGGGCAAGTGTGATCACGAATGAGTGAGCTTCTGTTCTATATTGTTTCCTACTCTTTTCTATAAATTGAGAAAATCATCCAACACCTCTTGTTCTAAGAACTGAAAGAGTTAGCATGTCTAGAATACCCGATAAGCACTCAATTTTGGGTGCTTATTGTCAGGATCCACACTCATTTGTTGCAGACAAAAGGAATTCTAAGAAGAGGGTGTTTCAGTGATATAGAAAGGACTCTTCCATTTCAGAAGCTAGCTAGATTTCATAATTTCTAGGACCATAGCATTGTAGAGATTGACATCTGGGAGAAGGTAAGTTGGTGGTAGATACTGTGTGTGTATGTAAGAAACATGGAAGCATCAAGACTACCTGACTAGGACTTTACTTCCTCCCCAGTTGCTTTCTCTGTTGAAAGATAAAGTATATTTCATTAGAGTGGTTTCTATTGGCTTCATTGCTGCTGTACAAAATATGCTGCTCCAGTTTCATTCTTTAGATTGATTTGTTAGATCCTGAAAGTTGTAATTTTCTTCCTTGATTCACTTCAGCCTTTCTGAGATCTCAACCTATAATTATCACACATACTTAAGTAAAACACAAACTTTTCTGAAGTTTTTCCTTCTTTAGAGTATGTTAAACATTTTATAGCACTGGGTTTTTTAAAACATTTATTACTTCATTATGTCTCCATTGCCACCCCCTCCCTCCACCCTCTACCCACTCTCCCACCCATCCCATCCCTCCAGTGTGGGGTGTCTCCGTGTATCAGCCCCCCCTCAGTTCATTAGTCACATGAGGTCTAAGAGCTACCTCTTACACAGGAGGCACACATGGCAGTTCCACTAGGATGGGGTGTCCCACTGACCCTGTCCCTGTTCCTGCTCTTTTGGGTCTATTGACTGTAGGATGGTTATCCTATACTGTAATGACTAAAATCCAGTTATAAGTGAATATATACCATGTTTATCTTTCTGAGTCTGACTTAGCTCACTCAGGATGAGCTTTTCTAGTTCCATCCATTTGGTTGTAAATTGCATGATTTTGTTGTTTCTGATAGTTGAGTAGTAAGTAGTCCATTGTGTAAATGTACCACAGTTTTTTTGTTTTTTGATTTTTTATTCATTCTTCAGTTGAAGGGCATCTGGATTGTTTCCAGTTTCTAGCTATTACAAATAAAGCTGCTATGAATATAGTTGAGGAGATGTCCCTGAGGGTTGGTGAGGAATCTTTTCGATATATGCCCAGGAGTGGTATGGTTGGATCTTGAGGTAGAGCTATCCCAAGTTTTCTTATGTATCGCCAGACTGATTTCCATAAAATATTATTAATAATAATAATAATGGTGGGAGTGTTCCCTTTTCTCCACAGCCTCGCCAGCATATGCTGTCTTTTGAGTTTTTGATCTTAGCCATTCTGACAGGAGTGAGATGGAATCTCAGAGCCATCTTGAGTTGTATTTCTCTAATGATTAAGGATGTTGAGCATTTCATCAAGTGTCTGTTGGCTATTTTAGATTCCTCTTTTGTGAATTCTCTGTTTAGATCTGTTCCTCACTTTATGATTGGGTTACTTGGTTTGCTGGTGTTTAATTTCTTGAGTTCTTGCCCTCTGTCAGATGTGGGGTTGGTGATAATCTTTTCCCAATCTGTAGGCTGCCATTTGTTTTTATGACAGTGTCCTTTGCCTTACAGAAGCTTTTCAGTTTCATGAGGTCCCATTTATTGATTGTTGTTCTTAGGGCCTGTGCTATTGGTGTTCTGTTCAGGAAGTTGTCACCAGTGCCAATAAGTTCCAGGCTTTCCCCCACTTTCTCTTTTATTCGATTTAGTTTGTCCAGCTTTATGTTAAGGTCTTTGATCCACTTGGACTTAAGTTTTGTGCAAGGTGATAAATATGGTTCTATTTGCATTCTTTTACAAGTTGACATCCAGTTAGACTAGCACCGTTTGTTGAAGATTATAGCACTGGTTTTATTATAATCTAGAAACCCAGGTTCCTAGCATCAAGTAGGAATTCAGTTTTTATTCATTTACAGATAGAGTGTTCCTTAAAGTCACACTATAGCATTTGAAGCAGGGCTGTACTGCTGCTTTTTTTTTCTTCTGTTGAAACTGGCACCATAATTATCCTGGGAACTTGTAAGAGGGAGAAAGGGAGTGAGGGAGCAAGGAGGAAGCGGTAGGCTGAAGCCCCTTTTCTTGGGGCTGTGATCTAGAATCCACAGGATGGAAGACTCCTTTGCCACTCAGGCCATAGGCTGGAATGAGACTGGCTCTTCTCCACACACTTGTCCATTTGTTGCTCTTTTCTCTAGATCAAGTCTTTTAGCCAGTTCTTTAATTACTCTGAACTCATTTCCTTATCTGTGAAATAGAATTGCTAAAAGCACCACTTCATGGGCTGTGGTGAGGACTAAGTTAGTCAGTATGTAGAAGGGTTTGTTTAGCTGAGAGTCTGGCATGGGCTATTCCATCTCAAGGGTTGGAATCTTTCCCTGGGTACTAGTCTAACATTAATCCATGGCATAGCAAGTGTCAGTACTGTTCTGGATAATAAAGAACTGAATTGAATCAGAGTGGAAAGCCTTTCCCATAAAGCTGTCTTACTCTAATATGTGGATGATAATAGAATTATGGCTGAATGAAAAGGAGCTATGACCAAGGTAACAGAAGCAGTGATCTGGATCAAAGCTGAGCCCAATTCCGTGGTCTCACTAAAGCATGGAACTCCCGAGATGGAATCAAGCATGACCACTCTAAGACACATTTGTGTTTCAAAGCCTTCTCTCTCCTTTTCTTCATTTCTTGATCTCTTTTCCTCCTCCCTCTATCTCCCACCTCCTTGTCTTCCTTGGGGAAATACGTTCAGGAAGCTGTTCTAATTCTTTGGCTTGGAAGAGCAGTACCACATACAGGATTGTGTTTCCCACGGCCTTTACTTATGAAACACATAAGTAAAGGATGACCCAGGAATGTCGCGCCTGCCTCGCCGATAAGGAAAGCGCCACACAATCAGGATTCTTCTGACAGCATTTATTGAACAGCTCTTTTAGATAGCATGGTGGAGAGGGACCCCGAGCTCCGGCAAGCGGCTGCTTATATAGCACATAGGGAGACTTGTCGAACCCTCATTGGCTCATACGGAATCACCTAATTAGCATGAGATCGCAGTGCCAAGAAACGCGCCTTGCGCATGCGCACACCGGCACAGCACCTCCGTGAAGAACCAGGAAGCAGGAAGTCGGCGCCATCTTGTAATGGCGATTGCGCCTCCCGACACAGGAAGCCACAAATTATTTCTGCCTCGAGATTTAAAGGGGTTCCTGTCTATATTCCCTTCAGTTTGGGGTATTTTAATGTTTGTTAACTGAAAAGCTCTCCTTTGTTTTATATAATGTTTGTTTATATTGGTTTGGTTCTAAAGGAATAAATATAGAGGAATACTTGAAGTGCTTCATTTATTTGTATGTACTGGACTCTTATTAAGAACTGTCTTTGAGGACTGGGGACATGGCTTAGTGGTTAAAGTGTGTACCAGGCAAGTGTAAGGACTAGAGTTTGGATCTCCAGAACCTGCATCATCAGTGTTTGGCTGGCTTTATGACCTGCCTGTAATTCCAGCAAGATTGGAAGGTGAACAGAAGCTTCCAGAGCAAACTGGTTAGCAAAACTAGTCATATTGGTGAGCTCTGAATTTGACTGAAATATTCTGCCTCAATGAATAAGGCAGAAGAACAATCAAAGATGATTCCTGACATTAACTTCTGAGCTCCATATGCATGTGAACAAGCATACTCACACACATGCATACATGCACATCACACATGAAGATGGAAGGTTAAAAAGCCCACAACTCTTGGAGACTGAAAATAATGACATTCACCTGGAACCTTGGACTTAAGGAGGCTTAGGTAGAAGGATATATGGTCAAGGCCAGACTGGGGCGTATACTGAGACCCTTTCTCAAATAAACCTTTCTCAAATAAATAAATAAATAAATAAACAAATAAATGAAAAGGAGAGTGAAATCCAATAGCTAAAATATACTCAAGGTTTTATCTGATGTCTAAAATGTTCTACTAGTTCCTGAATTGGACTAGCTGACCATAATAGTTTCTCAGACCTAAAAATATTGAGGAGAGAATAACATTTAGAGTGAAAGCAGAACTTCAGCAGCAGCAGTGGCTAGATATGTAAACACTGAGGGCTAGACCTAGAAATATGCTTGGTAAAAGACTGAAAAAATTATCAAAGAACTATTTGAAATAGCACCAAGCGTGCTTTTCCTTTGAAAGAGTGTTTCTATGTATGTTGGCTGGGTGCATTAATTTTATTTCCATAAATTACCATTCTGCCAATGAAGCATTTACATTTTTTCTTTTCTTTTTTCAGCTTATGAGAACTTTTTTTCTTTTCTTTTTCAGCTTATGGAAAAGTATTTCTAGTTCGTAAAATAAGTGGCCATGATGCTGGAAAGCTGTATGCCATGAAAGTTTTGAAAAAGGCAACAATAGTTCAAAAGGCTAAAACTACAGAGCATACAAGGACAGAACGTCAGGTTCTGGAGCACATTAGACAGTCGCCATTTTTGGTGACATTGCACTATGCTTTCCAGACAGAGACCAAGCTTCATCTCATCTTAGGTAAGTGTTCAGTGTTGTCATACTTTTTATGAGAATGTTCTTTTTAGGTCTTGAGGTAACATAGTTTGGACTTAGAATAAACTTTTGCCTCTCATTCTCTTTATGGTGGCATTTCCTTTAGCATTCTTGTTCTGGAAGTGAGACCCCCCCCACCAGCATGAAGAAATTTGTATACACTCTGTTCCACACTCCATGATTATTCAGTGTGCATCCAAGCAATGGAAGGAACTTGATTGCCCATTGGACTCTGATTTGGATTTTAGTTCTATAAGTTTGGGCTGACAGAGGACAGTTATGGAAGCCAATAATAGGAAAACATAACTTTGCATGTCCTGATGGGAAACCTGTATATAAAGGGAGTACCCGCTAATCACTGAACCCTCTCATTTCCCATAGGTATTTTTTTGAATCCATTCCTTTCCTACTTGGACTATTGTGTGTGATCTTGGAAAATCCCAGCATATATTGCCATAGAAAAACGTTACCGCTTTCTGGTCCTATTAGAAGTCAATGGCAATACTTTCTAGTATTGCACTCTGCCATAGTTGAGGATTTCATGTTACTGTTTGCAAATAAGTGTTATAACTTCCTCCTGGAATTGATATGAGAATTAGATAAGTGAGAATTTCACATAGTGCTCTGGAAGCAGTACCTATTTAAGTGTCAACAGTATGTCTTCAGTATGCTAGGAATTATCTATAATGTCACCATATCTGTCCCTCGTAGTACTGCAAGATCCCCCTCTTCAGCTGTGTTGAAGGTGATGAAAGATGCATGTACCAAACTTATATATCTTGTATAGACTTGAAAATTATGACTGGGACTCAGTCTGACTCAGTGTAAAGCCTGTTCTCTGTTGGTTAAATAAAATTGCCTCCATTTGTTGATTAGTAACTTAGTTTTTAAATGTATGTGACAATTGTCTTATTCTCTAAATTTTGGAGTTATTTTTCTGACATGAAGTTATACATTAGGCCATTAGGAGAATCTTATTATCTGGTTGTTCCTAATTCAGAATGCTACAGTTGGATTAATAGATGACTGCACAAATCCTTCACTATAATCTTATATTTTTCCCTTAAAAGTGGTTATGTTCTGTGTGGTGTTTTGACACTATGTGATTTTAACATACTGAAACATATGGTTAATATAACAAAACAAGTTATGCAAAGTATATGTAAATTCATAAAGATTCCCCTTGGTCTTTTAAGTTTCCACATAGTACTCCATCCTGTTCCATTGTGTACTTGTGTAGTTCTCTTTGGATGGATCCTTAAGTTGTGCTTTGTAGTCTTTTATTGATGCTTCAGGGTTTAACTTACACATGTATTGTTTTCAACTTTTGTAGAAAAACCATATGGGCAGAATCTGTGATTTAACCATCTGTGATTGTGTCAAATACCATCGCATTGCATGAGAGTTTGTATTTCTGTACAGAGTGTGTCACCAAACTTGTAGCTATTTGTGCATCTCTTAAACGGGGAGCAGCATGTCATTGTAGGATCATCTCTCTTTTTATTTTCTCTCCCGAGACTGGCCTCTGTAGTTTTGAAGAGCCAGTTCTGCAGTTCTGATATTTGCACTCTTTGTTCACTTTTTTTCTTCTCAAATTCTAGGATCTCTTAGAAAGATTAGCCATTAATAATAAGTATTTCTACATTTTTCATTTTTTGACTTTGTTTACAATGCTTTTATCAAATAAGTAGAATTTTAATATAGTAGAATTATTTTTAAATTATCCTGATGGCCTCAATTTTCAATCATAATTGAAAGTACCTCTGTTCTCTTAAGGTTATAAAAGAATTTGCTGATTTCTTTTTTTCTTTAGTATTTGCGTGGTTCTAGTGTTTATTTGGAGAACTATGATCCAAGTATAGTTTCTATTTGTTGGCTATGACAAAAAAATAATAATCTAGCTTTCTAGATGGCCACTCAGTTTTCCTATGTTGAGAGAAAAAGCTTGTTTACTCTGGCTTGAAGTGCAGTCTTTTTTTCATCTCCAAACGTCTCATATGTGTTTGGGTGTATTTCTTGACCTTCTGTTTGTTATGTTTGCCTTATTGGATAATGTCCAAGCACCATACTGTGATACCTTTATCAAGGCATTAGAATATATTCTAGTATTCAGGGACTCCAGGTCTCCATCAGCCCTTGCTTTTTATTGCTGATATCTAGAACTTTTTGAAGGGCTCTTTGTGTTATTTTTCATCATGAGCCTTATAATCAAATTTGTCCTTGTCCTAGGGTGAGGAAAAACTTGTTAGTGGGTTTTACAGGGATTTTTTTTGTTTGTTTGTTTTTTTTGAGACAGGGTTTCTCTGTGTAGCCCTGGCTGTCCTGGACTCACTTTGTAGACCAGGCTGCCTCTGCCTCCCAAGTGCTGAGATTAAAGGTGTGTGCCACCGCCGCCTGGCTACTGGAATTTTTTTTTTTTTAAGTTAAAAAATTAACTTTGGGCAAACTGACATTTTGATGATCCTGCTTAGTCCTGTTTAAGAAGCTGGTCTGTCCTTGTCTGTAGGAATCTGCATTTGAAGTCGTGAAGAATGTTTTACCATTGTCTTTCTACCTGTGTGTCTTGGACTAATATTGAACTTATCATTTGTTTCTATTGTAAACATCACCTACTGTATCTTATATCTGATAGATTCCACTTTTCTGCATTATTTTATATTTTGAGATCTTACTGCCTTGTTCCTTTTCAGCCTGCCCTAGCACATGTTGTTTGGTTTCTGTGACTTCTCTTTATCTCTTATTTTCCTTAAGGAGATTTATAGCCAACCCTGCTGTTTTTCAGGATGCTTAAGAGATTCAAGTCTAGGCTAACATCAAACCATGGCTCACTGCAGAATGCTTGACAAGGCTTATTCCAGGACGATAAAATTTGCTTGGTTAGCACAGGCTTCTCCAAATAAGATAATTATGATGATAGTAGTATATTACCAGATGCTATCTGTGACATTTGTTTTTAGTTGCCAGTTATGGAATAGACTAGCATTTTCTAACAGAACTGAGCATGCATGATTGCCTCCCACAATAAACTTTAATTATAATTATCTCTCATTTGTTTATGTTCTATCTGCCTTTCTCCAAATCAGTAGGCAGTGCAGCACTTTTCTGACCATTAAAGGGCCAGATGGGAACTATTTTAAGCTTTGCAGGCTTTCAAGTCTCTTTGACCATAGATTGTAGTAAACAAATACATATATGGTACAGTTCCAGCAAAGTTTTACTTATAGATTTGGTAGTGGACTAGATTTATCCTCTGAGTAATTAATTATTTGCTGGACCTTGATCTGAACCCATCTGTTGAAAGTTTTGGGTTTTTTTTTTTTTTTGTCTTTGGGATTTGTGTGTGTTCATTTGTTTTGTGAACACACACACACACACACACACACACACACACACACACACACACACACGTGTAGAAGGTTGTTGACAGTAGGTATGTTCCACAATCTATCTCCACCTTATCTTTTGAGACAGGTTCTTTTCCTGAATCTGGATCTCAACAGTTAGGCTAGCTTGGGAATTTAAAAGGTCCTTTAGGGACTCTATTGTCTTGGCCTCCCCAGATCTAGGATGACAAGTGTGTGCATCCATATCTGGCTTTTTATGTGGGTTCTGGGGATTAAAGTCAAATCTTTACTCTTACAGAGCAAGACATTTACTGACTGAGTGATGTCTCCAGCCCAACTAAGTCACATTTTTTGTTTAAGATGTTGTTTTGTGGCATTAATAGCTTTTTAAGTTCCTTTGTTTTATCTTCTGTATGACATCAAATGTATTTGATGAAGTTTTCCCCCATTATATTTACTGCAGCTTTTTCAAATCTTACAGCATGGACAGCTTAACTCCTCTATAAATTTCTCTCTACCCGTGTTCAGTTACAAGAAATAGAAGAACATTTTCATCTATTCTCTGGTTTTTGGAGCTCATTATTTCAACAGAAGTTGGAATTCTGTGTGGAAAATAATAATCTGTACAAGACAGTTTTAGTAGTTTCTGAAAATGGTGATTTTTTTTTCAAAACAGCAGCTGATCTTTGACTTTAACAATCAGTCAAGTTAATCAATGGGATTCATCAGACATTAAAAAAGCAAATTACAGGAGTATTTAGAACATTCTTAACAAATGCTATTTCAGTCTTGTAGACAGTTTTGTCCTCATGTGCCATCCTTTCAATAGGAGTTGGATGTTTAAGACATTAAAGTTCACTTTTGAGTCCTAGTTTCACCTCAGAAATTGCAAAGGTGTTGATGCTTGATGAGATGGCAACAATGGTTCATTGTGCGTTGTAGTCACTGATGTCACAGAACAGACAGGAACTGCTGCCAAACGTTCCTTCTTTTAAGTAAATACAACTAATTCACAAGGCTGAGGAGAAGGCTTCCTGGGATGGTTTTGATGAGCTGTAAGGTGTCAGTCATCGTATGAGGAGTTTGTGTGCGGGGCATGGGGGGAGATACAAAACTCAAAACAGAAAGGATAATGTGTGTGATTGGAGAATGAAAGCAGAAGAGAGGTTTTTTGTTTTTTTTTTTTGTTTTGTTTTGTTTTTTTGAAAGCAGGAGGCTGTCATTTGCCTGTCAGCTCCGCTGCTTGCCCTCCCACAGCAGGTTTGTAGAAGCTGCTAGCAAGCCACCCTGAGGCAGCTCACTGGCTCCACCTGTGGTTCTTCCACTGGCTGCATCCTGGGTGGGGACTGCAGTAGAGGCGAGGTGTTCTATGGTTCCCAGCATACTGTAGTCCCATTTTTCCATGTGCTAATAAAAGCAAATGAGTTTGAGAATGGGGAGAGTTCTGGGTTCAGCATTAGGCTGTGTGGACAAAGGTCATAAAACCTGTAAATGTGCTCTATCAAAAAATTATATATGCTCCCTTTCAACAAAGCGAGTTACCCACCTTGCTCCAATGTAAGGGCTTCTTGCCAGGGATGTTAAGAGTGCCAGGAGAGATGGAATCTTAGAGTCGTCTTGAGTTGCATTTCTCTGATGGTTAAGGATGCTGAGCATTTCTTCAAGTGTCTCTCAGCCTTTAGGAATTCCTCCTTTGTGAATTCTCTGTTTAGCTCTTTTCCCCATTTTTTGATTGAATTATTTGGTTTCTTGGCATTTAATTTCTTGAGTTCTTTGTAAATTTTGGATATTAGCCCTCTGTCAGATGTGGGGTTGGTGAAGATTTTTTCCCAATCTGTAGGCTGCCGTTTTGTTTGAATGACAGCACATGCTGGCGAGGGTGTGGAGAAAGGGGAACCCTCTTCCATTGCTGGTGAGAGTGCAGGCTTGTGCAACCACTATGGAGGTCAATCTGGCGATATCTTAGAAAAATTGGAATAGCTCTGCCTCGCGACCTAGCCATACCACTTCTGGGTATACATCCAAATGATTCCTCACTGAGTCACAAGGAAGTTTCCTCATCTATGTTCATAGCAGCCTTATTTGTAATCGCTAGAAACTGGAAACAACTCAGATGTACCTCATCCGACGAATGGATTTAACAAAAAACAAAACTGGTACATCTACACAATGGAATATTACTCAGCTATCAGAAACAATGAAATTATGCAATTTGCAGCCAAATGGATGGGACTAGAAAAGCTCATCCTAAGTGAGCTAACCAAGACTCAGAAGGAGGCACATGGCATCTATTCACTCATAGTCGGATTTTAGGTATATAGTACATGATATCTATACCACAACCAACGCACCAAAGGGAACATGGACATAGACTTTTTCTTTTTCTCCCTGTCAATGAGACACTTTTCCCTAATGGTGCTGCCTTGTAGGTCCCCAGTGTATGAGGAGGTTCTTGGCCCTCATATGACTGCTGAACTGGGGCGGGGGACTGTTATGTAGGGACACTCCACTCTAGAGGAGTGGGATGGAAAGGTTAGGGGGTAGAGGGTGGGAAGGCGGGACTGGGAGGGGTGGAGAGAAGACACTATGATGGAGATGTAACCTGAAGCAATAAATGAAAAAAAAATTAAAAAAGAGTGCCAGGAGAAAAAGTTGTTACAAACACAGCTGAATCTGACCTTTTTGTTTTGAAATATACCAAGTGAATAAATAATCCATGCTTAGAAGACAATGATTTTGACTGAAATCAAGTGCCATTTTAACCTAATGAAAATGCTATATATTTTTTATTCATAGCAAGAGACTTTATTTGCACTGGCTGTTCTCTGTTTAATACACATTTGAAAAGTTTGATTTGTGTTGTGTAGAATAACCTTGTAGACTATGGTTACTTATTCGTTTTAAAGGGTATTTTGTTCTTTGACAGTTTCATACATGTATATAATGACTTTTACTTACTCTCACCTCCCCATATTCACTTCCTTGTTATCCCCCAGCTTCTTCCACTGAAACCTTTCTTCTTCTTCCCAATAAGCCTTCTTCCTACTTTCATGTCTTTTTATGTATGTGACACATTGAGCCTAAATAGGGCTTGTGCATGAACACGGTCTACTAGGTAGCTTTGTACCACTGAAGAGAGTGTAATCCCTCAGGGAGAAGTGAGGCCACATAAGCTGTTATCCCTTCTGGGATGAAGTTTTGACAATCCTAATCTTGTACAGGTAACATCTGCAGTGAGTTTATGCATAAGTCACGTCATATTCAGAAGATGTTGTTTTACATCAGGCTTCCCCCATATGGCTCTTAAAGTTTTTTGTACCTTCTTCCATGATATTCCTGTAATATTGGGGTATCTACATATGTGATATACATGTCCTTTGAACAGCTGAGCATTTCATAGTCACTTTATTCTCTGCATGTCAACCAGTTATGAGTCTTAATATTTTATTTATTTATTTATCTATTATTTATACAGTGTTCTGCCTGCATGTATGCCTGCAGGCCAGAAGAGGGCACCAGATCTCATTATAGATGGTTATGAGCCACCATGTGGTTGCTGGGAAACTGAAGTCAGGACCTCTGGAAGTACAGTCCTCTTAGTCTCTGAGCCATCTCTCCAGCCCCGAGTCTTAATATTTTAACTTCTGTCCACTACAAGAAGACACTCCTCTGCTGATGGTTGCACTAATCTGTGAGTGCAAAGATAAATATTTACAAGGCAGTTTGGTACTACCTCTATTTAGCAAAAAATAGTAGTAGGTTCTCCCTTTGGAACTATGGTATCCATATCATGGGTTGATGGCTGGGTTTACAGTACTAGACAAGAGTTCTGTCTTGTGGAGCAGGTCTTAAATCCAACCAGAAGGCAGTGTGTTGCCCTCATAGCATTCATTCCAGTATTGCAACAATCATGCCATGTTGATTGTTATTGTAGCTCACAGACTTTGTCTCTGGGTAAGACTCTTGATGACTTATATTCTAGAAGCCTTCATAGGATCTCTTATACCTAAGTGCTTAATCACTGTCTTCCTCTCCCTCTGTAGTGGCTTATCTGACTTCACTGAAAATAAATCAGATCCACTTGCCACAACCTCAGATTTTCTTCCACTCTCCTCTAAAATTATCTGACAATGAAGAAGGATGTTGATTGGGATGTTTAGTGTTAATTGGCAACTTGACATAGTCTACTTGGGAGATGGGGCTCCAGACACGCCTGTGGGGAATTTTATTGATTATGTTGATATGGGAAGACACACCACTGTGGGTGACACCATTCCATGCATGGAATCCTAAATGATACAACTGTAGAAGGGACCTGAGCAGCAGTATGCATCTGTCCTTCTCTGCTTCTGTCCTGCTTGGATGTGTGTCACCAGGTCCTTTAAGTTTCCACACTTTGACTTCCCCACTGCAGACTGCACCCTTGAACTAAGCTTTTTCCTTAAAGTTGCATTTGTCAAAGTATTTTATCACAGTAATAGGATAAGAAATTAAGAAACTGATAATAAAAGGAGTTACAGGTTTTTTTTTTGTTTTAGGTTTTTTTAGGACACACTGTTAATGTTGAATATAAATGACTTCTACTTTTAAGAAAAATGATTTTATTTTTAATCATGTAAGTATGTGTGATTTTATGCATATGATGCAGTGCCCAAAATGCCCAGAAGAGGGATTTAGACTCTCTGGAGCTCAAGTTATAGGCGGTTGTGAACCCTCAGTGCCTGATGTGGTAGCTGGAAACTGAACTTGGGTCCTCTGTGAGAACACTATGTGCTCCTAGCCACTGAGCCATCTTACCAACCCCAGCTTCTTATTTTTTGAGAAAGAACTTACTAAAAACTGGCAGTATTTACCAAATTTAATGTTTAGGCATCTGTCCTACCAAATAATAACCTGCCCAGCTGGATAAAGTATATCTTGAAAACATTTCTTATGTCAATATCTTCTTACTCCAAATATTATAAGAGTGAGAATGCCAATACAAATGCAAGTTGTCTGCAGGCCAGAAAAATTTACATTTCTTTTCTCAGAATCATAAAGGGGTAGGGTTAGAAGGAATGTGGCAAATATTTTTACAGTCACTTTTGGATTTTTTTTAGTATTTTTTTTTTTGCTGCTGGACACCTTAGTGTATCAACTCATAAGTCTTTGCAAGCAGCCCTGCATATTGATTAATCATCTTTGTGATACAGGTGAGGTGTCTTGAGCTAAATGGCTGGCCCTAAAGAAGTAATGTGGCGATTGTGTCCAGCTCCTGTGTTCCTTTGATGTATCAGGAGAAGCAGCTTTATTTTAGTAACAGATTGTGACAAAATCAACTGTAATGTTTATAGTTTTTATTTTTCTTTCTCTTTCCCAATTTATCCTTCTTTCTTTCTATTTAATAAGTCTTGTTACCTACTTACTTAATAAGTCATCATGTTTAGGCCACTCCTTTGCTTAAAGAAGCACACTCACTTTCATTTACTTGAAACAATGCAATACATGTTCATTAGATTTTTTTTTTGTCTCTGTGACAAATAACTGAATTTAAAAGAAGGGAAGTTTTATTTTGTCTCATAGAGTTTGCTAACTCTAATACGTCTGGGCTTGTCGTAAGGCTTATATCATGATGGAAGGACACGGTAGATAAATATTCTTCACTTTTAGTGTCCAGGAAACAGAGAACAGTAACACGAAGGGGCCACAGCCAAGATCTGACCACAGCAATACCTTTCCTCTAATCAGGCCCTACACTGCACCCTCTTACAGCAGTTTATTCGAATTTTGAATTCATCAATAGATTATTAAACTATTAATAATTTGATTCCTCATGATCTAGTGCTCTTTGGAATTGCCTGCATAGGCATACCTAGAGATGTGTTTTAGTGTAATCTCAATCCAATCAAATTGGCAATCAAGATTAACCATGGCATAGTCTTAACTCCATAGTCAGGTTTTATGGCTAATCTGAACAGCAGCATGTCTCCTCTCCCACTCAGTTTCCTATTATTCTTCTCTGTTATCTGCGCTGTAACTGAGCTAAATTCTTTACTCACTCCTCTGTAAACATGCATTTCCTGTTTAAAAATTTCTGTTTGAAAACTATTTCAGCATTTCCTTACTGATCGCGCCACATGCAATTCTTGATCTTCCCAGCCCTCTGCTATCCCTCTTTTCCTGGAGTTGTTTGACTTAAATGAAATGATGTCTGTAAAATGCTTAGTGCCATCCCTGGCAGAGAGTGATCTGTCAGTGTAACTGGATCAAAATAAAGTTGAGAAAAGTACAAGATGGAACTAGAACATCTTGTTGTGATATAAAGAAGAAAGTGTAATGGGGGCAGAAGCAAAGCTCTCCCATGTGGAATAATACTGACATAGAGGAGGAGAAGAAGAGTTATAAAACCATCACTCTACACTAAAATGAGTGGGTGATAATTTAGTGAGAAGCAGGATATTTTTGCATAATCTCAGTTCACTTCTTTATAGTTTGCCAGTTGATTACAAGGAAAAGACATAGTAACTTTACAGTGGAGAAACTTGGCAATCAACACTTTAATGACTCTAATGAAATGATCAAAATTAACTCTAGTGTTGGGAAAACTAACTAATCCATTCTTCCCATGTGGTCTAAGAAGATATCATCTGTTGGTATTTGTTCTAGGAGTTTATTACTTTCATTGGTCCATACTGCAGGATGTATCCTCTTCAAAGATGTCAGGAATAAGAAAGGCAATGGCTTCCACACATACATTATATAATTTCTTATGCATTGTGTGATCTTGAGCTGGATTTAGTGTGGAGTAAATCATTACAAAGAATACTGGGAAAATGACACAATTTGAGCAGAAAGTCTAGATAAAGTAATGGTATTTTAATCATATGGTTATGAGAGAATGGCTGGAAATCTCTAGAAGTAGAGAACAGTGTTCTCAGCTGGTTCGGGAAAGATATGCATGTTTAAGAGCAGAGCAGAGAATGCTAGAGCAAGTGAGCAAAATGGAAGTGTGTTGGATTTTCATAATGGATAAGGGGGTTCTATGTACTGTTGTGCATTTTTGTTAAGTTTGAAGTTGTAGCAAGCTGTACTTGTTTTGTTTTTGTTTGTTTCATTCTGTTTTTATAAGGCCATAGTTGAGACACTGTATCCTAAGAGAAACTTCAGTAGTTCCTCATTTAGGAGCATGGTGTGGAGTAATGGGTTGATTTCTCAGCTTCTTAGACTAAAAGACAGGAACAGTTTGAGAACACCCCTCAGGCCTCACTTGTGGACCTTAAAACAGGATGCAAGTTTTCTAAACCATGTTTCCCATGTTTGTAGCTTTCTGCTGTTCTGACTTTGTCCAAAGCCATAGTAGTATATCAAGATTACACAATATGTCTCACAACTGAACATTTGATGGTTCTTGATTGTAAACAGTGTGAGGTTTCAATCCCTAGTAAGAGCTGTGAATATAGATGTTCTCTGTTACCCATTTCTCATCTATCTGTTTGAACGGGTAGATGGATTAAAATGATAATGTTTCACGAAAAGTTAAAAAGGTTTGCAAGGCTGTAAATATTCTTGCAGGCAAAGTCAAGTCCTGTTTGTTTCTTTCTCTAAGAACACACGGCTCTGTTTTCATAAGTGTAAGAAACAAATTTCTGCCTTTGAATTCTCTACCCTAAAAGTCTACCATTGATTATTGTAGTTTAGCACATCATCAGGAAAGAAAATTTGAGGATGACGGCATACACACCTGTAATCATAGCACTTGGGAGTTAGGATGACTGTGACAAATTCAAGGTACCCCAAGCTATGGAATGAGTACCAGCTAAGACTCTATAAAAAAGACTTAACTTCAGTGTTTACTATTTTTAAAATCCTGCATATAATCCCCATAGAATGTCTTCTCTAGGTTCAGATGAGCCTTAAAAAATTACCTGGGACAAGCATAAGATAGTGAAAGTTATATGGCCAAGATGTGAGGATTATATACATGACCCTAAATCATTTAAATATTGGAAGAAGAGTTGATCTTATCTTCAGGTAGTTTTTCTGACAGTAATTAGCAAGGCCGACATTCTGAGACGGGAAGCAGTAGCAGAGCAGAGAGGGAGAAAAGAATTTCCCAGGGAGCATATAAAACAATAGCTCTCACCTTCACATGCTTAATCCAACCTAAGTAGACATAGCACTCTGGGCAGTTTATTTAACCTCCAAGTTTCACTTATCTCTGACTGTATTTTCTCTAAGATTATAATATTATTATTAATTATTTTTTTTTTTTTTGGTTTTTCGAGACAGGGTTTCTCTGAATATCTCTGGCTGTCCTGGACTCGCTTTGTAGACCAGGCTGGCCTCGAACTCACAAAGATCCGCCTGCCTCTGCCTCCCAAGTGCTGGGATTAAAGGCGTGCGCCACCACCGCCCGGCTATAATATTATTTTAATAGTACCTACTTTATAGTATTATGAGAATCAGATATTTCCTTCCTAAATAGATCCAGTACAAAATAAGTGCCCAGTGTCTATAGTTCTGTTGTTAGGCTAAGCCCCAGAAGCTGTGAGCTGTGTGCTTAGGCTAGCCCCAGAAGCTGTGAGCTGTGTGCTTAGGCTAGCCCCAGAAACTGTGAGGTGTGTGCTTAGGCTAGCCCCAGACACTGGACTGAGTTCCTTTTAGGAGCTTTCTCGCTGTTCCTGATTCTAGGGAATTAAGATACTACTTCTGTGCAGGCATCAGTAGCCAAGAGTGTGTACTGACAGTATCACTCAGTCTATGTCTGTTGTGATTTTATATTGTTGTTAATTGTAGTATAAACTAATAATAATCATAGAGGCCAAAGCTGAAGGATTGTCAGTAGAAACTAAGAAATCACATGCTGTTCCTGTAGTGTTCATATAGGAAACTAAAACCAGCACTGTCTTAAACAAAACAAAGAAAACAACAACAAAACAACCAGGTTCTCAGCTTGTGAAAAAGGCAGTAGAGAGTTATGAAGAAATTTCTAGAAAGTCAAATGGATGCATAATTGTATCAGGAAGGTTACTTAGGGCAGATGAGCTACTGGCTTGACTACAAGTACACCAGACAGATGGGTGTGTGTGTTCCTAGCAGCAGATTTCACTCCGATGCACTTACTCAGTTCAAGCTCTATTACCTCTTCATTGTGAAGTGTAATTCATGCCCAGCTCAGAAAGTGCAGGGATCTAAGCAGTGCTGAGGTAGGTAGGCTTTCTAGAGCTAACAGGCTGAGGACCCTCAGTCTCTGATGTCAGTGAGGATTTGACTACTCAGGGTGTTACTGACCATTTTGAAGCCAGTGATGTGGGTCTGGCCCAAAATTTGCTTGTAGTGCCTGGTTCTTATGCTCTTTCTGTTTCATATTGTTTTGAGGTGAGACTTTATACCTTTATACCTCAAACTCAACTTAAGTAGGTTATGTAGGCTGGCCTTGAACTCAAGGTACTCAGCCTACTGAGTGCTAAAGTGCAAATATTTACCGTTACACTTGACTCAATGCTCTCCTTTGAGACAATTAAAATTTCACAGTTCAATTTGGTATAGCAATATCACCAGTGCCCTTTTCTATCTAACGTTGTTTCACTGCCAGGTGGGCATGCTCCAATTTTGCCCAACAGAGTCATTTGATCTCCTGAAGTGTAAAGACCCCAGAATCTGAGCTTCAGTACATCCTTAGTAGTCAGCTCACTGACTACAAAAACACCATGTCCCTATTGCTGTTCTTAGTCTCTGAAGTCCACCAGTTCTATTGTTACTACAGTTAAACTATAGAATAGCTGTGCCAAACTTGTTTAAGTCAGGGTAGAGTGACCAAATGCTCAATAAAACATTGCCTTGTATGAGTGTTAGGCCCAATATAGGATTCAGGCCCAGGAGTTTGCCCTCTGACCTTTGTATGTGAGCTATCACATGTAAGCAGTAGACATAAACACAGTAATAATAAAGCTTTAAAAAATGGATTTGGATTACAGTTAATAAAGGCGATAGCTAATACTTTTTATTATCTAATAGCAAAGGAGTATGTTTTTAAATTACTGCATTCATCCAACCTTTCTTCCTAAAAATAGTGTTTTTCTCCAAAGACAATCCCAGAGGCCAAAATGTAGTTGAAAGGTGACAGGGCTAAGGAGTTAGAAATGGGGCTTGGGGCCAGTAGAGGGGCTGTTGGTTATGGAAGAGGAGAATCCTGCAAACAGGAAAATAAGCGAGTACATGGAAGAGTTTTGTAAGTCGCCTAGCTACTTGAGCAGTTCCTGGAAGGCTGATACACTGAATGAAGATTACAGTAGCTCCTTGACTTGGGGGACAGGATTTGAAGTTAGTTACTCCCAAGATGCATGAATTTGGTAAACACAACATTTTAGTCAAAATTATAGACAGAGCATGCCTTAAAAAAAAGTTACATCACAATCATATTCCCATTCCCCCTCCCCCTCCCGGTCCCACCCACTTATCCGCTTCCCCCACACCCTTCCATCTGCTTTTTTTTTTAAGGTGTATCCTTTTTCCCCCACCAGCTTCCCCTTTTAGTCCAATAAAAGACTCTTTTTCTTGTAACAATAAATACAATACAAAACAATAAGAACAATTAGGCCACAATTATGAAAATTATAAGGTATGACTTACATTCCCAGCATCCAGTCCATACATAATTATCTATCTTGATGAGTTTGAAGTTCTATACCTAACTCAGTTACCATCCTAACTTACATTACCAACTTAAAAAATCTTCTTAGACCTAAAACATCCTTTTAATTCCTAAACAACTTAAAATTTAACTGTGAGACTATAACTATCTAGTCTTCAACCACATCAGAGATGTGAGAAGGATAAATATATCTGAATAAACAGGAAGTACAGAGCCAGCAAACTTCTAAAACTAAGAAATGACAGACAACTGTCTGCCTGGACAGTCCCCAATTTCTCTCAATACATTGGAGCATCTGTCTTCAGCCTTTTGGCCCAGTATCTCTGACAGACATTATTTGTAAAGCAGGAATTATGAAGGACTTGCCCATCCTGTCTTGGCAGAGCTAGGCCGTCAACTTACCTGCTTCCAAGTTTTATCCTTTTCAGACAGAGCATACATTAGCAGTAACAGTCACATCCAGAGTTGGAACAATTGCTCAGCAGTTAATAGAATGTATTATCTTGCAGAAGACCTGAATTCCATTCCAGAACCCACGTCAAGTACCTCACAACTGCCTGGAACTCAGTTCCAGAGGCACTTCTGGGTTCCATAGGCATCTGCACTCATGTGCAAGCCAGCACACACAGAGTAAGAAACTAACCACAGAAAAAATAAAAAATAAAAAAAAACAAACCCACAGATTAGGCATTGTGTCTCATGCCTTTTATCTCAACACTCAGGGTACACAGGCAGGTGGATCTCTATGAGTTCAAAGCTAACCTCTTCTACATAGTGTGTTCTAGGCCAGCTATGAGTGCTTAGTGAGACCTTAAATCAAAATTAATGAATGATGGCATGAGGTATTCAAGGGCCACACAAAAAAATGGCAAAATGATTAGATGTTGAAAAAGGACCTCCCAGTTCCATATTTATTTTGTATTTTCACAGCAAAGCCAGACAGTTACATATATTGAAACTCAGGACTCAAATGATGTCCCTAGAATTAAAAATAGAATATTTACAAAGTTAATGTTAATCCTGAGATTCATGAGAGAAAAGATAGTTCCACAATTTTGAGCCAAATTTAAAGAAAACTTTAATTAAATACTGGCTAGGTTGATGAACTCTGGCTAGGTCCACTCCTGGGTTCCCAGGGAAAGGCCACAAGTCAGTTTGCAGGGGTTTAAAAAGGCCAAACAAACCCCACAATTCCTTGCATTTCCCATCAGGTCCAATCAAGGGCAAGTGTACATCCTAATAATGTATTTCCTGCCTGCATACCTCCCAACCACATGGATCAAGCACATCTGCTACAGATATGTCAGACTTTTTTAGGGGAGTAAATCATGTGGCTTATTATTTCCCAAGAACCCCAGCTCCTAGCATACCAGGAAGTTATCTTGTCCTTGGCCAGTTGGGGCTTACAGGTTAACGTTGGCTCTCAACATTACTCCACTAACACAGCTACAAATGAGAGCTAGCTCCTGAGAACTGGCCTTCTGTGTTAAAGGTAACTAACAAACTATCTCCAGCTAAGCGCAGATATTAACCATTCAGGACTGGACGGTCCCTATTTGCATGAAGTACCTGGATGGGGGACCTTTGCTAGGAACTTATATTAACCACCCTTTTTCTTTGTTCACTGACCTGACTTGCTGTTGGTCTGCATCTCCTGTCTGACTCAACCTGATGTTCCTGTAAAGCCTTCCCCTATAGTCCTTTGGGTCTAGTCTTGTTCTGTGGTTTCTGGATCTAGAACCTGGTAACTAACAGTGGTACATTCTGGCCTTTTGAATAAAACAAGAAATCATGAATTTATTCAGATATAACTAAACTGAATGTTTAGTGAGGGCTAGGATAGCTATATACTTTCAATCTATCTTTTCAAAAGTGATTGTTAACTATACAGATAAAGTATGTGCTCTTTTTCTCATAAGTAGACAACCCAAGGAAAACCACCTTACTCAAATGATCAAAGTAAAAATCATTGATAGTAGGATAAGTTGAATTAATCCACCAACCAAGAAGATGCTACAAGATGAGCATTGTCCCAAAGACTCATCCACATCTAAGTATGATGATAGGATGGTGAGGGCCAGCTGGCATTAAGACATGGCCTACGGATTGACACACCTGGAACCAATGTCAGGGTTACGGAAGTCAGGGAAAGATTGAGGATTTGCTGCATAATTGAGAAAATACATTCCAAGTTGGATATATTCACTATAGAAGATATTTGGGGAACAACTTGAGTAACAAATTTAGGAATGAGGGTTAGATGATAATGATAAATTTATGTAAATTTCCTGATTTGTAAATGGTTGTGTTGTATGAAAGTGTGTATGAAGGGTTATCAGTTTGGCTGTTTGGTGAATTGACTTCTTTGTAAAAAGAGTTCCACATGTTGTATTTATAGGTCTTCTGTGCTTAACAGTTGATTCAAAGTAAAAAATAAGGTCCAGTTATATTTCTATATTCAAGTGTCAAACAACTATAAAGTGAAAAATTCAGAGTATATTTAAAGAAATATAATGTACTTGGTTAATAAATTTACTCAATAGATTAGAATGCTTTTTTCTTTTACTGCTTATAACAGCTATACCATGTTTATGGTTGGAAACTCAATATTGTTAAAATGCTGGTTTCACCAAATTGAACTACGCATGCAAAGTTGTCCAGATCAAAACCTCAAACAGATTTTTTTGTGTTTGTAGAGATGGACAAATAGACCTTACAATTCCTATGCAAATACAAAACAAACTAGAAAAGTAGCTATTCTGAGCATGCCATGTCTGAAGCATAGATGGGCATGTTTATGCCTTTCCACAGTATCAGAACTTATTGAATGACTAATTATAAATTCACATGCTATATTGGTTTTGGCTGCAATTTACTTAGTAGCCCTGATTTCACTTGATAGCTAGCTGAGGCAAAAATGGGTTCATTACAATCTTAAGTTAACCTCTAGGCCACACATTATAACAGTAAACTGATCAATCTATGTAACTGTCTATGTGGATTAAGGTTAAAGAAGTTGCAGCAGAGTGAAAGAGGGATTCCTGCGAAATAGGGAGCCAGATATAAATGCAAAGGGACTCACTGCAGGTATGTAAGATACTAAGACCCCTCCAGGAGGTTTGCTGGCAGTTGAGCTTCAAAGTCTGGCCATAAGAAGTCTCAGGGTAAAATGGAGCTGGGAAACGTGTGGGATCCTGGAGGCTCTAGAGATAAAGTGCAGAACCAGATCTAGACTAGACCTTGATTAGGCCCAGTCAGCAATGAGGTCCGAGCCCAGCTGAAGCCCCAAGGAAACTTGGAAATTCAGTCCCTTGATGCCAGGTTGGTGATGGCTTTTGACAGCCTTCTTTTAGGATCCTGATGTGAGCATTGTGGCACCCCTTCCAAAGTCTGGTATGTTCAATAAGTTCTCAGGCCTAGTTTTTCTGGTGTGATTTTTAATAGCCCATGTGCTCTTACAGTCCTATCTTACTTTGATAAGTTTATAGGCTCTTACTTGTTCTACTTTTAGGAAGTTAATTTTGTGCTTTGAAGATATTGCTGGGGAGATAGTACTTTTAAAAATTGTATGTGCCTGCGTGTGTGTACACACTAGTGTGCATGTGCATGTAGGTTCAAGTGTGTATGCATGTAGAAGCCAGAGGCCAAACCCAGGTGTTTCCCTCAATCATTTCTCCACCTCGTATTTTTGCCTAGCTGGCCAACCAGGGAGGGTCAGGGATCTATCAGGCTGTCTCCCCAGTCCTGTCCAACTCCCAGTGCTGTAGTTACAGCCGTGCACTGCTTTGCCTGTCTTTACGAGTGTTGAAGATCTGAAATCAGGTCCTCATGCTTGTATAGGCACTTGGCCAACTGAGCCATTTCCTTTTTTAGGTGCCCACCAAGGTGAAGAGTCATCCTTCCACTGTGTTTGCACTTAAAATGGAGTCTCTTAGAGCAAGGCACAGCATTATTAAAGTTGTAACAGTAGGGAGTAACCTAGAGCAATCTTATCTCAAACCATCTAGTTCTACAAAAAGAAGATATAGAAAATAACTAAATTATCTGAGAAGCTGAAGATTCCTTTCCTCCACCTTCTCTTACTACTAGAATGCAAGCTCTGTGTTGGCTTCGCAGGCTGAGTGCAGAGCTCTGGTCATCCCAGGCCTGCTTTGTTTGTAGGGTGGGGGTTCCATGCTGTCAGAGGGAAGCAGAGACGGCTGGAGACTCCTGCCTTCACCCAGCAACCTGCCAGCTAAGCAGGGACGGCACTTGAAGAGAATCCAGCCACTATGCTTGCTCTTATGTCCACAGCAGGGGCTTAAGGAGGTTTTGGTTTTTGCCATTGGAAGAGGTAGATCGGCACTTGAAGAGAATCCAGCCACTGTGCTTGCTCTTATGTCCAGAGCAGGGGCTTAAGGAGGTTTTGGTTTTGGCTTTGGTTTTTGCCATTGGAAGAGGTAGATCATAAGCACAGAGAAATCTTGAGCACTCACCAACAAAACTGACTATATTTGAAACGGAGTGTGTGTTAGGGTACGATGGTGATCACAAGGAGGATGGTAACTGCATTATAGCCATAAGCAGAATCTTTGGATGTAGACAACTTAAAAAGACTTCCCAGGATAAGAATAGATCTCAAACACTGTCCTCAAACTACTCATTTAAGAGCCTGAATTTATTGGGCTAGGCTGTAGAGCAATTAGTGCCCCTAAGCATTATTGGAAACAATTGAGCAATCAAATAGCAATTAGCAGAGCGGAGCCTGGCAGCTGTTTATAACACTAGCAGAGGCAGAGAACTTAGCCAATGAGGGAAATGTGTGCAATTCCCAGGGCTTTGTTCTCATTGGAGCAACATTGGAGGTCTTATGGTGCAGATCAAAGAAACTTGACTAAATAGCCAGACCAAGCTATTAACAGTGAAAAAGACAAAACAATAAAAACAAGCTAAGCTGGGTATGTGGTTTACACTTGAAATTCCAACATTTAGGAGTCTGAGGCAGGAAAATCACCATGAGTTTGAGGACAGCCTTGGCTACCATGTGAGACTGTCTCAAAACAAAACAAACACATTACACCAGGGTGGACTAGGGGAGTTGAAATCAGTTTGTAATTTGAATCTCCAACAAAAAAGGGAAATGAAAAATAACTAAGAAGACTGACATAACAAACTATAAATATGTACTTGCAGAGAAAAATATAAGGTAATAATGATAACATTTTAGATGTGGAATATATAGTTCCCCCTCAGTGTCCATGGGGGTTGAGAACACAAGGACATAAACACTATATGCAGACAAGAACCAGCAAATGCTTGTCTCCTTTACAAGTCAGTTTATAGTATTGCAAATCACTTGTATGTTCTCCTGAATATACTAAATCTTCACTAGATTGCTCGTAATACCTTAACAGTACAAATAGTTGTTATACTGTGTTGCTTATGAAATAGTAACAAAGGAAAAAGTCTACAAGTTCAGTTCAGACACAAACTTTCTCCCAAATATTTTCCAATCTGCAGCTGGTTGAATTCACAGATATGAAACCCATAAGATCCAGAGTGCCAACTGTGAATGGTTGTACTGTGTGTAACATTAGTAGCACAGAAAGAAGAAGAGAGAATGAAGCTGATTAGGAATGATGATTTTACATTAGTATGTGAATATGTAGTAAGCTAGAGAGTGACCCTTCAGAAACAAAATAAAAATCCATTAAAAGAATTAAAATGTAGCCGGGCGGTGGTGGCGCACGCCTTTAATCCCAGCACTTGGGAGGCAGAGGCAGAGGCAGGCGGATCTTTGTGAGTTCGAGGCCAGCCTGGTCTACAAAGCGAGTCCAGGACAGCCAGAGATATTCAGAGAAACCCTGTCTCGAAAAACCAAAAAAAAAAAAAAAAAGAATTAAAATGTAAAAACAAAACAATAGAGGAACAAAAATTGGTGTATGAAAAATGCTAAGCACTAGTCTAACTGTAATCAGTAACAGCATTAAATACAAGTAACTAAACATTCTAACCCCAAAAACAGAAGACTTGGGGAAAAGATAGAACTATGGAATGTTAAAAGGAGACACCCAACAGATTTTAAATATATAAATATTCTAAATGGGAGAAAGATGGGAAAATTAAAAAATCATTCAAGCATCAACCACAAGAAAACTGGATAGTGTCAGGTCCAAGGAAATTAGAAATTTTAAATAAGTAACAACACATTTGTTGAATAAAATATGTTTGATCAGAGTTTATAAATTCTGATGGTTATAAAGGTATAGGCAGGGAAACATAGGCTATCAGCAGCTTGGTTCCGTTAGGAGACAGGCCAAGCCCTGTAGAAGGACCTCATATATTTCTCTTCCAAGTTTTGGAACCAGATGAATGAGGTGATGTATGGAGCCTGTAAGCAGCCATAAGGAAGGGCTGCAGGAAGTTTAGTAAAGTAATTTAAGTATTGGATTATAAGTAATAGCTTCTCGTTTAGCTGCAATGAGCTGTCAGCCACAGCCCAAGCTGAGACCAGCTGTAGGAGCTAGATAAGAAGATAGTGAGTGCTGCCCTATGCGTAAGAAGTCCGTAAGAAGCTGTCAGCCACAGCCCAACTGAGGCCCAGCTGAAGGAGCCAGATAAGAAGCTAGTAAGTGCCGCCATATGCGGGTGACATAGAGATATGTTAATTAAAGCTGAGATGAAAGTATAAGAAACCAAAGGAGACAAGCAGTAAGTGGCATTATAGCTAGAACAACATATAACCACCACATCCTATAATTATATTAATATTCCCACATCACACATCATACGACCTGTCCGAAGACCGTGGCTCTCCTGTTCCCCTGCGTCGATGTTCAGGGCAAAGCCCCATTTCTAGTCTCAGTTCAAGGCCTGAGTGAATGGGCAAGGGATAGAGAGAGAGGTCTCAGCACAAGGTCTGAGGAAGGGGCATAGACCTAAGTTAGAGACAGAGGCTGGACGTCAGTGACAAGACTGATCGCCACTTACTTGAGCCTTGGAGTTGAAAGTCAGCCTGGGCAATAGTGAGACTTTATCTCAAAAACCAAAGCAAAGCAAAAAGCCAAAACTGCCATACTACTCTAATTGTAAAAACGTGCCTCTAGTGTAAGGTGTAACATTCACACTTTCTCTGTATAGCTCTGGCTATCCTCTGTAGACCAGACTGTCCTTAAGCTCAGAGATCCTCCTGCCTCTGTCTCCCTAGTGCTGGAATTAAAGGTGTGCGTCACCACTACTGGCTTTAGACCTAAAATTGTTGTGGTCTGTAGAACAGAACCTGAAGTCCAGAAATTCTTACAGTCAACTGGTTTTTCAGCAAGAGTGACAATGAAGAACAGTTTTCAACTAATGGTGCTGGAACAACTGGATAGCTATATGATAAAATATGAAGTTGGGCCATGCCTCACAACATAAACAAAAGTTAACTCTAAATTAAATGGATCAAAGACTAAAGGTAAGAGTCTTCAGAGACTATAATTGCTATAAAAGTCTTAGACGTAAACATTGGTAAATTTTTGTGGCATTGAATTTGTAATAATTTCTTATATATGACATCAGAAGTACAAGCAACTAAAATTAGATGAATTGGAATTTCTGGGGTTTGGAGGCAATTAAGTTGATTAGGGTAGAGGCTATACAAGTCTGAATAAACAAAAAAAAAGTCATTGAATTTTGTACTTGAAGTTTGTGAGTTCATGGTATGAGTCCTGAGAGTTACTTTCATGTGTACTTCACAGCAAAAGATGTAGAGATGTTCAGTGGGTCCTTTAAACACACTAAATAACGCTCATGTTCAGGAAATGACAGCTAAAGCTATAATGAGATTTACTACATGCTGTAGAGATGTTCAGTGGGTCCTTTAAACACACTAAATAACGCTCATGTTCAGGAAATGACAGCTAAAGCTATAATGAGATTTACTACATGCTGAACTGAGACTAAGGGCCTCAGTCACTGGTCAGGCTCTCTGTGTCTGCTTCTGATGACAGCACATGTCTTCCTTCTGTTGTTAGGTTCCAGGGGCTTTCTCAGTTTTTACTTTACCTCTGTTAAAGCCTGGATGACTGAATAGAATTGCTAGTAAAGTATGTAACATAGACCTATTAAAAAGAAAATACTGACTTTCATGAATGTCTGAACAATCTATCCCAGAAGTAGGAAAATGGTAACTTGATGTATTAAGCTTGTCTTCTTGGATTTATAATTTCTTTTTCTTGAGTCTCCCCAACAATGGAAAATCACTTCCTATATCCCAAGCAACAGTAATTCACAAATAGCTATTGTCTCTGTTTAATAGATAAAGAATTGGAGATCAGAGAAACTTAATTTTCTCACAACAGGACAACAGTAGAACCACTGTCTAGTTTGGGTCTCTCAGTTACAAATCCCTCATTCCTCTAAATGTGTCACATTGCCTCTGAGACAGGAGTATGTTGGAGGTGTTTTGGACTGTCTGAACTGTCTTTTCAGTTTTAATGATTGTTTTCAGAGGGAATCATCATTGGGACGATGACAAGAAAACATAATGGTACAAAGAATATGAGCAAAGTTCATGACACATATAAAGATGTTTGAATGAAACCCATTGTTTTGTATGCTGACTAAAAATAACAGAAAGCAAAGATACATATACAAGGCAGCAGTAAAATTTAATTTGTATTAAATTTAAAAACATCTATTAAGTGCTGCATGTAGATATTTATGGTGGTATAGTGTGGTGACTGTATTGATCTTGATGCTTAAAAATGCAATGTTGCAGAGAAAGGAGTACAACCAGCATTAGGAACACAGCAGGCTAAGTACATTGGTAAAAAGTCTTTAATAATACGGTGATAACATAAGGAAGAAGTTAGCTCTGTTGAAGTTGGCCATAGAAGACAAAGTGACTGAATCAAATACAAAAGTGACTGAATAGAAGACAAAATGACTAAGGGAATTTGTCTGTTTATATACATGTGTATATTTCTGTGCTGTAACTATGAAAATTTAAGTTTAAGTAAATAACTACTTAAAAATACAAAAATCCATTGTTCATTTGTAGGAATGTTGTGTTCCTTTACACCTTTTAAGTCATTAGCTTTGTGTTCAGATACATAAAAATGTCTTGGCAAAATACAGAAGCCTTAGAAATGAAATGCTTTGTGTTTTGTTTCTGATGAAATTCTAGTTCAGTTTTTTTAAAGAAAGGTTATTGTCTTATGTTTTAACCACTTTATAATAATAATCTGTTCTTACCTAAATTCATCCATATTCAGTTTTTCAAGTAATTTCTTTTTTTTTTTTTTGGTTTTTCGAGACAGGGTTTCTCTGTGTAGCCCTGCCTGTCCTGGACTCACTTTGTAGACCAGGCTGGCCTCGAACTCGCAAAGATCCGCCTGCCTCTGCCTCCCAAGTGCTGGGATTAAAGGCGTGCGCCACCACTGCCCGGCTTCAAGTAATTTCTTAATGCTAGTGATCAGTGTTTCTTTTTTCCCGACAATGAGGCAAATCCTCTTTTTACTTTAGCCCTTTTGCCTCCCTTTTTATTTCTCTTGTGATAAATAGAGCAAATTGTAGAGAAATGGAATCTTTGGAGTTTGAATACTTTCATTCCACCATGTTGTATGTTTGCTCCATATTCCTTTTTACTCCATGCTGTATGGACCAAAAGAATGCTACCTGCTGCCTAACAATATATTCTTTTAAAGTGAGCATAGACAATTGTGGAAAATAGGGAATCTATTTACAGCTCTTTAGTGATTGACAGACATTGCATGTGGCAAGATAGGATTTTGCTTGTGTTCTGTTTGGGATTTGTGTGGGATTTTTGCAGGGAGGGTTAGGTTGTCATCTGTCTAATGTTTGCTACTCTATAGTAAGTTGCATACTGGTGGCAGAGGGCTCTGATACTGTTTTTGGAAAAGTATTCTTAAATCTGCGTGGATTTTGTGTCATAGTTTTAATGGCAGTGGTCTTTGCACGTTAATTTGATTGGTTTAGGATGATCATTGTTTTAGGAAATTGTATGACAATATGAAACTAATACTTTCTATGAAACTGTCATATACTGAGAGTTATGCAAAAATAAATTATTGCTTAACCCAAAGTTATTAAAAGGAGTTATTTCCTTTCATTTGTGAATGCCAAGTCAAAGAAAGAAAAAATATATTTCATTTTTAGATTATATAAATGGTGGAGAACTTTTTACTCATCTTTCTCAAAGAGAGCGTTTCACAGAGCACGAAGTACAGATCTATGTTGGAGAGATTGTGCTTGCCCTGGAACACCTGCACAAGGTAAGGCGCTTCCTCTTTGCAGTTTCCTTTTAAACAGTCTATTAACTGAGGTGTTGATGGAGCTAAACAAATTGATGTTTTCACATGTTGTCTTGGGGCTTGTAATGTTACTGTGTTCTCAGTTTCATAGTTCCTTTCTAAAACTAATTCCTTTTTGCTAGGCTTGGTGTGGTATGCCTGTAATCCCAGCACTTGGTAGGCTGAGGCAGGAGGATCATGAGTTGAAGGCCAACCTGATCTACCAAGTGAGACCCCAACTCAATAAATGAACAGAAAATAAATTCCTGTCTCCTGTGTTTTGAAACATAAAAACAAAAAACAAACAAAACCCCAAAAAGAACCTGAGCTTTTTCCTTTTTGTTTGTCTTCATGAAAAAAATCTCAGTACTTTGTTTATAATAAAATGTCTTCAGAATAACAGTGTTGGTTATGAAGCCCCAAGTTGTAAACTGTATTTTCTTAACTGTTATTTGCTCCATGGCACAATCCATTTGTCTGTGCTCAGAGGGCACTTCCTGGTTTTGCTGCTGATTGGAGTTATTTCCCTCCCTCCCTCCCATGTTAACTTACTTCTGCCCCTCCCTGCTCTGTTCTTTCTCATTGCCTCCATGTGACATGAGCTCAGACACCGAAACCTTTACCTGGTTGTTGTATCTGTGATCCTGTTTCAACTCTGTGCAAATCAGTTTAAACATGTATTCTTGTAGATATTCTTAACCTTGGTTCATGAAATTTTGACTTAACTTACTTAAATTATTGGAAAAGTGAATGGTTTCTGTGTTGCCTCAGTATCTATGATTTTCTTCAGAAATAGAAAATGCTAAAGTAATTTATATCAAAGGTATGCAGGTTTGTAAAGGAACAATGTGATCTGAGTCACTAAATTTCAACAATTCAGATAAATCATGAAGCCACAGTTTGTCATGTTTGTCATCTCCTTTATCTTAAGATGAACAGATTAAAGTACAAATAAATATCAACAGAAAAAAAGAGGTGAGAGTTGAAGGAAAATAGCAAGGAAGTCATCTTAAAGGGACAGGGAGTTTTGATCAGAAATTGAGTCAGAGATGGAGACAGTAAACAGGAGGGACTGAGAAAAGATTCTGGAAGGTACAAGAAAATAAGGCAGGAGTCAAGAAATGACAGATGTAGCCCAGAAGAGAAACAAGACATGACCAGTTAACGGATATAGAATTCTTTAGAAAAATCCCAGTACCTGGGAGCTTCAGGGTCAGGGTTGTGAGTCTGAGGCCAGCCTGGCCTTACATAGTGAGACCCTGTCTTAAATGAAGAGTGAGTAGAAATGTGTGAGAAGCAGGAAGATAAAAGAGCTGGCAGTGGAGAGGAAGGAAAAAGAGGAACAGTAAATGATTGTTTTGTGCTTCTTTTGATAGAGTTTCACTATGGTGACAAGCTTCATGGCTATGCTTATTTTTGTGTGATATGATTTAGTTAAAACATGTTTATCTCAGAAATATTTCTATTCACTCTAAGCTACAAAGATACAATGTTTTATAATATAACAATGACAGTAAAACTCACTGTTAGTACTGAAGTAAAAACAAAACACAAAGCCAAAACGAGTAAGCTAGAAAACACAGTCTATAAATCATATAATACTTTCATTCATTCATTTTGTTTAGTAAAGGAAGATTCCATGCCATTCATTATTACTGGGCAGTATTAAGAAACCACATGCATGTAGAGAACATAATGGAACTGGGAATAAATGTGATTATTTTGCCATGAAAACAGGACAGCAAACAAGTTCTCAGCTGTCTTTACCCAAAAAAGATCCACATACACAAAGCCAGCCACTAATATCAATATTAATCTCAATAGAGATGCTATTGCTAAGTCTTATAGGAAGAGACAAAAAGTACAACTTTATTTGGAAGTGATGGGCTAACCTGGATGGTAACTGATCTGTTTCTAAAAGTCTTTTCCAAAGAGGTTTAAGTGTGAAGTGCTGCTGGTTCTCAGGGGTATGTAATGCTTCAAGTCAAATGTCTGTTCAGGGCACAGGTTTTCTTTCCTGTCTCTCTGGTAAACCACCAAAGCTCTCGCAGGAAAGTTGCCTGGTTTTTAACTTTTATTTTGGAGTGATTTTCTTTGTTTTATTGATGAGGGATGTATAATTTTGATTTCAGTTTTGAGAGATCATTAGGAGCCTGCTTTTTCCTGTATTTAATATTGAGGAAAGGAAAGTATTAAAACATTTAATTCATGCAGATATAACTGAAAACAAGTAGAAAATTGAGGTGGATCAGACACCTCTTAGATTTATGTAATATAGTTGTTTATAGAATGTTTTACTATACTGCTTACATGAAAAGCAGAACAGAGGCACACAGTCGTGAGCTGTGTGACATTTCACTCAGTGACGGGCCATATGTTGGACTGTAGCTGTCAAAATGGTATTTTTGACCCCTTGTTTATGTGACTCTGGTGTATAAACCTGCTGTGCTACCACTCATATAATAACACACCACATACCATTATGTGGAGCAGAGTAAAACCTGATAATGGTGAAAAGCCACCCGTGCTTCTAGCTTATGTATTTTCTATATTTCTAATTATCATTTTAGAGGGTTTATTATAAGACAGTCTATTGTGTTTCACTGGCAGCAGCTTCATACATCTCGTGTTTACTCTGTGGTCATTTTTGCTTGATTTTCCCCCTTGCTGTTTTGTTCACTGCGGCTTCAAGAAGAATAAAATATTTTTTTCAACACATAATCAAGGTTCGTGTAAGCACACTCCATGATGCTTGCACAATCAAAAGCACCTAACAGCATCCTTTCCAGGACATACTCTTGTCATAAAGCAATGCATGACTGTTTAAATGTTATATAATGATTTGCTTTGCTGATTTACAACTAAACATCAAAATTAACTTGTGCTCTTTCACCTTTATGTTTAGGAGCTTGTTGTTCAAAAAGCCTTTATTAATTGCCTGTCCAACACATTGCATTATACAGTATACCAGATAAGTGTATAAAATCTGAAAAAGCAGACAGTGTAAATATAATAGGGTAAATGGTAAATACCTAAGAAACATTAGTAATTTACAGGTAAGTACATGGTTTGAAAATAAAGAAATGATCAGCATAGAATATGGCTCTATAGGAAGATTTGCTGAAGCTGTTACAGAACTGTGGATAAGAATTGTCCAAAAATGACCATGAAGAAATTTGGAATGAGTGTGAAATAAGGAAAATAGAGTCAGAAAGAGACAAATAGTCAACAGGGATACCCTGAAGAAGCTGGTTCCAGGGATAGACGCTCATCACACAGAGAACTGAGGCATTTGGAGAGCTTTGGGAAAGCTAGCACGTGAGCCCTAAGATGGAGCATTTGCTCTCAGAGTTGCCAAGAACCACAGAATCTTGAAGAGGAACTTCCTTAAAGGTAGATAAATGCTGTTTTAATTCATTTGGAAATTATCTTAAAATGCATTTTTTGTTTTGTTTCTACAGTTGGGGATTATATACCGTGACATTAAGCTTGAAAATATTCTACTTGATTCTAATGGCCATGTGGTGCTGACAGATTTTGGTCTGAGTAAGGAGTTTGTGGCTGATGAAGTGAGTATTACATTTTAATATGAAATTAGTAATAGCAAAATGTAAACAAGGCTGAAAAAATCATTACCAATAAATACTTATGAGGGCAGTAGTACCATATGAGTTACAGGTTTTTGTGCAGGTTTGTTCAAAGGAGCGTTTCGATATAAATGGATTGATGAGATTTTTGGTTTAAAATGATCATGAAACCATCCTATAGTAAACCTTTCAGGGATATATCAGAGTTCTCCACTTTGACACACATAACTTCTCCATGAAATATGTCAAGTATAACTAATATTTAAAATAACCCTTTTGCCATTTAGGAGAATGGTATGGGTGGTGATGAAAAAGAACACAAAGTGAAGCACATTTAGTTTACATTGTAGTTCCCAACTGAGACCTGCTGCGGGGCCTTTAGAGTTCACTGGGCGAGGGTGACAAGGACCTACGAGATATAGCTCTTTAATAATCTTCCTGGGCTTTGCTCAAAAACAAAAAAAGTTTGTTACTAAAATGTAGTAGCTGATGTGCTGATTGTAGATATGGACAGAAGGTCCTGTATTTATAGTATTAGGAATTATTTAATATCACAAATTCTTCCAATTGAACTTAAAGATATATATCTACTAATTATAAATTTTATATAGGAGTTATAAAGTTACATTTTGGACTGCTAATTATTCAATTCAAGGGAACTAAATAAGTTTGGGGGCCAATTTTGTTTCTATTAAGGCAATTATTAGTGTAGAACACAGAATCATAGTAAGATTTTTGTAATACAAGACTTCACTGAATATAACACATCATTATTGGGTTCCAAATTAAGTATAAATTGATCATCCATAGCCCAGAAAATCCCAAATCTAAAACTGCTTGAGTGCCAACATAATGTCAAAAATGAAAAATGTCCTACCTGCCATCCTGTGATGTGTCAGAGTCACAACACAGGCACACAGCATAGTTTATTCAGAGTCTCTGTGAAACAAGAGCCTCTGTTAATTGTGCTATGTCTTTTGCATGAATGTTCAAACTCCCGAGCGCAGGCCCTGACCCACAGCAGGTAGTCAGATTAGATATTTGCAGTCCCACACACAATACTCCCTCCATGCCCAGCCAAGGCTCCTGTACATTACCCAGTTTATTTTCATTTTAACTTTGACGTATTCTCTGTTGTGTGGTGTAAAGACGTGTTGGAAAACTCAGAAGGGGCTGCAGATCCTCTTGCAGTAACAATGATAAGAAAAAGAGGAAGCATTTATGTTTATTATCTCCAGAGTAGAAAGTCAGGCTACTGGAGGATGTGCACAGCAGTGGGCCAGTGAGTACTGTGTTGGAATGAGCACTGTATCAAACCCGAGGAAACAGAAGGAGGAACTGTTAAAATTTAAAACAGTGAATAGAAATTAATGCAAAACAGAAAAATGGTCCAGTCCTTATGAATAAAGGTCTCAGTTACCAAGCCTGACAACCTGAGTTTTATCCCCAGGACTCACATAGTGGAAGGAGGAAATCAACTCCCTCAAGTTGTCCTGTGACTCATGTGTATACACACACACACATACACACAAATATACATATGTACATATACATGTGTATGTATACACACATAAGATAAATAAAAATGTGGAGGAGAAGCTCCATTAGTGTCACAATGAGGCTCTGGTATGGTGATTATAAAGCAAGCAGTTTAGGAAATTTAGGAAGAGACACAGTTTTAAGTTTTAAAAGATTCATAGCCCTCTCCCAAAAAATTAGCACCCTAAACAGGAAGCCATGGAAGAGAACTCTTAAAAACTGTGATAGAATTCTGAAGTGTCACTGTCCTGATAGCTAGCTTCCAGCAGGGGTGTGGAGGGGAAGGACTCGGCTCTACTTGAGGGCAGGCCACTGAGAGTTTGACCACACTCCAGTGAATATATAGATAACACAAATTGGACTTTTTTTTTTTTGGCTAGGAGGAAGTCAACGGTGGAGGGACAGGGAAGGACTAGGAAATGAATGTGATAGGAGTGTATGATGTGAAATCTTTGAAGAATCAATAAAAATACTATGTTAGAAAAAAAGATTTGTAGTTATAGCCAGACCTGGTGTCTCAGATTTTTAATCCCATCTCCTTGGGAGGCTGAGGCAGAAGGATCTCAGGTTCAAGGCCTGCCTGGACAACAAAGTGACTTCAAGAGCAGCCCAGGCAATTTACTATTGGGTCTTGTTTCAAAGTAAAGGTAAAAAGGGTTGAAGATGTAGCTCTGTGGTAGAGTGCTTGTCTAGTGTGTGCAAGGTCCTAGTATGATGGACAGATGAATGGTAGATAGTTAGATAGAAGACAGAGAGGCAAATGGACAGACAGATTATAAGGTAACTATTTATCATAAAGCAGCAAAAAACTTCCATCACACATTTGCCAAGGTCATCACTGAAAGAAAGCTGATGCTTGAACAAGTCTGTAATATTGATGAAATGTCACCTCTTGGCATTGTTGCCCAGAAAGGTACTGGCCACAGATAATGGTACATCTCCAAAAGGAATTAAAAGTGCCACAATCAGAATATATCTGGGATGTGGTATGTTGCACAGATTGTAAGCTTGTAGTAGGAGAAGGCTGTGTCCTTGTTGTTTTAGGAGATAAATTTCTCACCAGTTTGTTACTAAAGTAGCAAGAAAACTGGATCACCAGAGATCTTTTTTTATTGGGTTGACTGGTTTTGTTGTTGTTGTTTGTTTGTATAGCAACAGCCAATGCATATTTTTTTTTTTTGTGAGTGCACTGATCTTTAATTACCCTTACACAGTGAGTCAGCCAAAAGGGCCTGTCCCCAGTCACCATTTCTGAGGCCCCCAAGATCCGCAGCACTCCTTAGGAGCTGTGACGTCAGTTTCCACAGAGCTCACCAGGGCTACCTGGTATAACTGTTGGCCAGTTCTTCCAGTCTAGGATGCACACTTGCACACTCATACACACATGCAGTGGCAGAAAGTGTTCCTCCAACTCCCTTCTGGGTTTCTGGTACATGGGCTGGCATCTATTTGTACCTAGCCATCTCTGGGGAGCCATCCTGGTCACTGAGGAACTCGCACCTCCAGGCGGCACTCACACTGTGCCTCGCCCTGCAAGTTGGTGGCCCTGCAGACATAGACACCGCCATCATAGGGGCAGGGCTTTCTGATCTCCAGGGTCAATACTCCCTGTTTGCTGAACATGCGGAAACGAGCATCTTCTCCCAGGTCCAGGCCATTCTTGAACCAGGAAATCTTGGGCTTAGGACTACCCCGAACAGCACAGCAGAGGATGGCATTATAGCCTGCAATGATGGAGCGGTTTGCCAAGGGCTGGGTAAAGCTTGGGGCCTCAGAGAAGTCCAGGGCCTTGTACTTTGGCGCCTCATATGTGATGCCTGGTCTTGGAATAAAGATGGGCTCCTTGGTGGCAGCGGCTTTGTCACTGGAACCCACCATGTTATGGCTGAAGACCCGGAAGTAGTAGCCATTGCCAATGACAAGCTCTGATACCACACAGTGAGTGCGATGGTAATGTTCCAAAACAGTGAACCATTCCATGATCTTCTTGTCAGCTTTCTGTACAGTATAACCCCAGATCTCTGTATTGCCATCATCTTGGGGTGGCTTCCACTCCAGAGCCACATTGAAACCCCAAGTCTCAGTGACCCGGATATCCTGGGGAGGACTTGGCTTGTCCACAATCTGCAGGACCAGTGTTGCCTTGTCCTCCATGTTCTCAATGCGAAGTGTCACCTGGTAGGTTCCCGAGTGGGTACGGCGGGCAGCCCGGATGAACAAGATGGTGTCCGTGGGGCTGTTTCGGATGTTCACCTCCTCTCCTGCTAGTGGCTGCCCCTCTCTTTGGTCCAGGTCACTTGAGGCCGGGGTTTGCCCTGGAAAGGGATGAGGAGGTTCACAGGCTCCCCAACTTTCTTCTGGATGGTCTGGCGTAGATGTCTGGGTAGTTGGAGCCGTGGTCATTGTAGTATCTCTTGCACTGTCACAGGCTCCTTGGTGATGACAGGGGCCCCAGGCCCCACCACATTGTGTGCCCGCACTCGGAACAGCAGCCGTGCCCCAGTGGGTAGGTCCTTCACCAGCAGCGAAGTGTGCTCTGTCAGCCCCTGCAGAGCAGCCACCCACTCGGAGCAGCCCTCGTGGCAGTACTCCACACTGTAACCATCCAGGCCACCTGCACCCACTCGCTCTGGGGATCGCCACTTGAGTGAGATGGTGGTGTCCGACACATCCTCCACAGTCAGGTGGGCTGGTTCACCAGGGGGACCAATAGGCATGAAAGGCTGAGAGGCAGGGCTGGGCCTGGACATTCCCACAGCATTGACTGCGTAGACTCTCATCTCATAGGCCACACCCTCTATCATGCGCCTCGCCTCGTGGCTCAGCTCCTTCAGCAGATCGAAGTTAAGCCTCATCCACCTGTAGCTCTTTTTCTTCTTGCACTCCAGGATGTATCCCAAGACAGGCTGCCCGCCATCATAGGCAGGCGGCTCCCACTGCACGGTACAGGAATCCTCACCCACGTTGCTGATCTTAGGGGCCTCGGGAGCATCCGGCACATCGATGACCTTGACTGTGAGGTTGACCTGGTCTTCGCCCACGGGGTTCTTCACTGTGACAGTGTAGACACCTTCATCCTCCTTCTCTGCTCCTTCAACTGTGAATATGCTGCGGTCTTTGGTGGTCTCCACACGGACCGGTCCCTCAGTCTCACACAACAGCTTCCTATCAAACACCCATTCCTCATCAGCACCCCCATCTTCTGGGGTCTTCCTCCCCTCTGTGATAGTCTTCTGCCAGACCACGGTGGGAGCGGGGTCCCCAGAAATAGGGACATCCAGGCGTAACTTGTTCCCAGCAACAACCACAATGGTGTCTGGTGTGCTTCCGGGACAGTCTAAGTGGATCTTGGGAGGTTCCTGCCTGGGCACAAAGTCAATCTTCACTTCCATGAAGTGGAGCTTGGCAGACAGGTTGCAGGCAAATCCTTCAGGCACAAAGCTATAGTCAGCCTCATCGGCGGGTGTGACATCGTCAATGGTCAGTTTGTGGACCCGCCCTATGTGGGACACCTTTATGCGGCTGTCAGGCACCAATTCCTTCCCATTCTTCAGCCACACTCCGTGCACATTCTCATCTGAGACCTCACATTTAAACACAGCCTGGTCCTTGGCGCCCACCGCCAGGTCCGCGATGTTTTGGTATACCTCCAGCTTCTTCTCTTGCACAATGAGCTCAGCCAGTGCCTGGCCCCCGCTTGTGCGTACTGCATAGTGTCCTGCATCCTCCAAGGTGGCTTCATTGATGATCAGGTGGTGTCTCTGCCCATCCTTCTTGAACCGGTATTTGAAGGTCTCCTCACGAGTCAACTCCACCCCATCCTTCAGCCATTTGACTTGGGCTCCTTCTTCTGAGACCTCACACTCAAACTCCACACGCTGTCCCACCATCACCAGCTGGTCTTCCAAGGACCGTGTGATCAGCACTGGGGGCTCTTTGACAAAGAGCTCCGTGCTGCATTTCTCACTCCCCACCACACACTGGTAGGCTGCATCGTCAGCCAGCGAGCAATGGCTGATGGTCAGAGTGCGCTTGGCACCAATGGACTCGAAGATGTACCTGCCACTCATCTGGATCTCCTGTCCATTCTTAAGCCACTTGACCTCTGCGTCCGGGTCAGCCAGTTCCACAGTGAGCCGGATCTTGTGGCCCTTGTTTACCTGGTAGGCAGGCTCCAGCTTCTTCTGAAAGGCTGTGCTCTTCCTCTCCTCGTGCTTCATGCCCTTAAGCCTTTTCAGCATGCCTCGCAGGTCTGTGATTCCATGCTGGAAGGCGATGCGCTCATATTCTGATGGTGGTGCCTGTCTCAGGATCTCCCACACATCCTCTTCAGCAGGTGCCTCCAGCTTTGAGTCCCTCCGGAAACTGCTCTTCTTCAGCAGAGAGCTAAAGTCCAGAGTCCCAGCTTCTTCATGGCTGTCACTGCTTCTCCGACCTGCTCCAGCCAGGCTTGTGCGGCGGAAAGCTGATCTAAGGTCTAGGTCTCCAGAACCAATGGCCTCATGGACAGTGAGGTTGAAGTTGCAGCTGTCAAACTTGTCCTTGGTAACACCTCACAGCGGTAACCCCCAGCAGAAGTGGCCTGAGCGTCTGTAATGTGCAGCTCAAACAGGTAGACCTTGCTGGCTCGGTCATGGCTGTCATGCAGCTGCAGGTGCTGGCCCACCTTGCTGCTCAGGTCCACCCACTTGCCCTTGAACCACTTGACCACAGGCAGCTTCAGGAGGCTAGCCCCAGCCACTCGGGCTGAGAAGGTGATGCTGCCACCTACGGTCACCTCACCATCCTGTGGCCGCATCAGAAAGAGGCCAATAGGGTCATCAGGAGCCCCCTGACTCCCTGGGGCCGAGCCATCCGGGGTTACTGAGACGGACTCTTCAGGACTTTGGACATTTTCTTCCAAGTTAGTGGCTGAAGCAGGGACTTCTTTGGGGGTTTCTGGGGTCTCCGAAGGGGTGGGAGGAGCTGCAGGCTGTGCCTTCTCTGGTTTCTTCCCTGGCTCAGGCATCTTGAGAACAGTCAGAGCAGGCACCAAGCAGGTAGAGCCATCCAAGGAGGAACTGCCAATGCATATTTTATGGTAGCTGGACTGGATGAAAACTTCGTGATTTGGTTCTTGGACAGCTGTTCTGTTCATCCTCCAACTGAAGTTCTTATCAAAAGCAGTGTTATGGTTTTGATAAGAACATACTTTCCCCCATAGTAGCTCTTTAAAACTCAGCCATATGAGCAGAGGAAGTCCTAGATCACCGAGGAGTAAATATGAAAATGCTTGCTTAAATGCCATGCTAGCACAGTGAACAGGGGAGCGGTTGTAGATCAACTGCCGGTGGTGTATCTTCTCACCAAAACTTAAAATACAGAGCCTTTAAACCTCCTAGCAGCCATCCCAAGGATTCTGGACAAGCCATTGTGCTTCATGATTTTTATTTCTGCATTAAGGGAATGCAGTATTTTTAGTACTAAATACACACTTGTGAATAAATTAAACAAAATGATTGTTTATTGGTTGTATATAAGCGTAGAACCAGGAATGAAGGTGATGTCACTACAAGTTGTCCACATGAGTGACTAAAGGAGTCATAACTCTAGCTTTCTGATGGGTCAGTGTGTATAAACTTGCTTCCTACACAAAATTATTTAAAATATCTCTTAGAATTGCACTCAAGCTCTGTGTGTCTCTGTCATATGCATGTGTGCACACACTATATATAAAACCTAAATAAGTTCCCCAAATAGAGTTGTGTATTATGCTCAGGATACCATTTTTTAATATATGCTAGTGGGTTAGAATCCAGGTTTTAAAAAAATTGAAATCCAAAACACTTATGGTTTCAAGCATTTTAGGTAAGGAATAATTAATCTGTCTGTAGGTCTGATTGCTTTTTGGAATATTTCCAAAACCATTCCTGAGTGTCTTGGTTAGGGTGTTTGTTGCAGTGATAAAACATTATGACCAAACAGAACTTGATGAAGGATGGACCTTTTCTGTCTTACAACTCTCAGGTCATACTTCATCACTGAGTCAGATGGGACCCTGAAGGCAGCAGTGGAAGCAGGAGCCATGGAGGAGTGCTGCTCACTGATTTGCTCCTCCTGACTTGCTCAGTCTGCTTTCTCATACAACTCAGGACCGCCTGCCCAGAGCTGGCAACCCTCCACTTCCATGAACTGGGCCCTCCCACATTAATCTTTAACCAAGAAAATACTGTACAGACTTCTAACAGGCAATTTGATGGAAGCATTTTCTTTCTTTCTTTTAATGCTCATTTATTACATCAAGTTACATCTCCATCACAGTGCCATCTTTCCACCCCTCCTGGTTCCACCCTCCCACCCTCTCCTCCCTCTCTCACCCATCCCACTCCTCCAATGTGGAGTGTCCCACATATCAGCCCTTCTCAGTGGAAGCATTTTTTTAATTGAGACTCCTTCTCCCAGAAACTTTAGCATAAAGACTAAAAATTCTAAATTTTTATCATAGCTATGTTAACTTTGCTTACTCATTCAGTATGTATTTACTGATCGCCTCTAAGCTAGACAGTACAATGAGAAATAAAATAGGGAATATCTTTGCCTTTATGACACTGTGGCTGCAGCTATAATTTTTCTTGGATATAAAATCGTAGTTATAAAATAGATTATATTGATTTTGAGAAATTTACTTGCAAGTTTGATTTTTTATTTTTATTTTTTGTGTGTATAGGTGTGTTTTCCTGCATGTATGTCTGTACACCACATGTATGCAGTGCCCATGGAGACCAGATAAGGGCATTGGATCCCTGAAACTGGAGTTTTAGATAGTTTTGAGTGTCCATGTGAGTGTTGGTAAGCTAAGTGTTGAGTCCTCTGCAAGAGTAGCAAGTGTTCTTCACAACCAAGCTGTCTCTCTAGCTCTATGCCCAAGTTTGTTTTTTATTTGAAAAAAAATTTTTACTCCTTTATAAAAATTTTAGTGGCAGTGTTAGTAAAATGTAGAAGATTACATGCTTATCGTTTCCTCCTCTGTAAATCCTGCTAAAGTGAAAAGGAGGGGAAGATAATGGCAGCTACATTTTGGTTAATGAAATGATAGTTTCAACTGAATCCTAGACCAGTAAGGTAGGAGGCTCAAAAGTAGTCTGCTTTGTACCTCTGACTCCTGAGATTTTCTCAGGAATTGTAGCCACCAGTTGTTCCTCAAATAGAAGTATGGGTGATTAAGGGTCCATTTGTTTGGATTAAGAAGGATTGTTTGTCAGACAGACATTGATTGTAGAGCAGGAATTCTGTCAGAGAAACGGGGCCAAACGGCTGAAGATTCATGCTGTAATGTATGGAGAGAAAACGGGAACTGTCCAGGCAGCCACTGGTATGTCATTCCTTAGTTTTGGAAGCTGCGGGCCCTGCACTTCCTATATAAGCAGATATATTTATCCTCTCAGGTCTCTGAGGTGGTTGAAGAATAGACAGATAGAGTCTCATAGTTAAATTTTGAATCGTTTAGGAATCAAGAGGGTGTTCTGGATCTAAGAAGATGTTTTTAAAATTGTGAGGCAAGTTAGGATGGAAGCTGAGTTAGATATAGAACTTTAAACTCACGGAGATGGTTAGATAGTAGAATGTTAAGTCAGGTGTCAAATACATATGCCCTGGATATTGGGAATGTGTGCTAAGTCATATAACTCTCATAATTGTGGCCTATTTATTTCTTTTGTTTTGTATTGTTATGAGAGAAAGAACCATTTGTTGGACTGAAAGGGGGAGCTGTTGGGGGGAAATATATACCTTAAACTAAAAAAAAAAGGGTAGAGGATGGGGATTGAGGGGGAAGAAGGTGGAAGGGTGGGACAGGAGGGGGGAGTAGGGAAGGGATTGTGATTGAGATGTAACTTGAAGAAATAAAAAATATATTATAAAAAATGAAAAAAAGAAGGATTGTTTGGGAGTTGTGTAAGAAAGATAGGAGTCCCTGAGGAGTCCCTGTATGTCCAGGTCCTATGTGACCTGTGTCTGTTTAGGTGCCTATGCCTTCTTCACGCTCAGGAAAGATGGTCAAGGTCAGACAGACTGTATTCAAGGCACAGTTGAGAATGAGGATACCACATGGAAATTAGTGGGGAAGGTGAAAACTAAACATTGTACTTCGCAGGGCCCATGGCCTGTTGCCAACACCTCACCATGAACTCAGTAGTGTCTTAGAAGTATCAAGGATTCCCACTGAGAAACCAAGAATAAGCATTGACAGAAGGGGGCAGATGAGATGGTTCAGTATTAAGAGCACTTTCTGTTGTTGCAGAGGACCTGGCTACAGTTCCCAACACCTACATGGCAGCTCACAACCTTCTGTAACTCCAATTCCAGGGAACCTGACACTCTTTTCTGACCTCAGGCACCAAACATGGAATACATTTGTGCAGGAAAAACACTCATACACATAAAAGAAGAAATAAATAAGCCGTCTTTTATTTTTTTATTTTTATTTTTTAGTGTCCATTTTATTTTATTTTTAATTTATTTATTTGTTGCTTCAGGTTACATCTCCATCATATTGTCCTCTTTAACCCTTCTCAGCCCCTTCCTCCCACCCTCTACCCTCTAACCCTTCCATCCCACTCCTCTGGAGTGGAGTGTCCCTACATAACAGCCCCCCACCCCAGTTCGGAAGTCATATGAGGGCCAAAAGCCTCCTCATACACTGGGGCCCTATAAGGCAGTACCACCAGTGAAAAAAGTGTCTCATGGCCAGGGAGAGAAAACTAAAAAAACACACAAACAAAAAAAAGTCTATGTCCATGTTCCCTTTGGTGCGTTGGTTGTAGTATAGATATCCTATACTATATAGCTAAAATCCTACTATAAGTAAAGAGATGCCATGTGCATCCTTCTGAGTCTGGGTTAGCTCACTCAGGATGAGCTTCTCTAGTTCCATCCATTTGGCTGCAAATTGCATGATTTCATTGTTTTTGATAGCTGAGTAGTATTCCATTGTATAGATGTACCACAGTTTTTTAATCCATTCTTTGGTTGAAGGACATCTGGGTTGTTTCCAGTTTCTAGCTATTACAAATAAGGCTGCTATGAACATAGATGAGGAAACTTCCTTGTGATTCGGTGAGGAGTCATTTGGATGCATACCCAGAAGTGGTATGCCTGGGTCCTGAGGCAAAGCTATTCCAAGTTTTCTAAGATATTGCCAGACTGACCTCCATTGTGGTTGCACAAGCCTGAACTCCCACCAGCAATGGAGGAGGGTTCCCCTTTCTCCACATCCTCGCCAGCATGTGTTGTCATTTGAACTTTTGATCTTAGCAACTCAAGACGACTCTGAGATTCTATCTCACACCTGTCAGAATGGCTAAGATCATAAGTCGTCTTTTAGAAAGTTGACAGATGCTGTCATTTTGGACTTTTGAAAGTGAACCTTCTAGCCACACTTCTCTCAGAAGAGTCAGTAACCTGATAAACCCCACCCGTGCCACAGAAGAATATCTGTGATGGTGTCTCGGTTTCCTGACTATTTTAATAATGTATTTCAATGTAGTGGTCTCTTTTGAAGTGTTGTGTTTAAAGTATCTCACCACACTGCCAAAGGGTCCTTGGCATGTAGTGTGTGGCCTGTCCCCTGACAGAGAGACCTAATAATTACTTTCCTCTCTTTCCATGGATGCACAGATCCATTTGCTCACTCACTCTGTGTTTGTTGAGGGCCCTTCTATGTGCTAGATATTGGACTAAATATAAAGCTGAAAAGAATCACTTGGTAAATATTTAAAGCACAGATGGCTGATTATTTAGCAATAGGATAAAACAGACTGGCTCCCTAGAGAATAGTGAAATGTTGGGACCCAGAACAAAACTAAGCCAAAAAACAAAAATCAGAGCTGATCAGAATTAGGTAGAGCTTGGATAGAGTAGTCACAGATCAACAGATTTCCTGTGTGACTGAAGCAACCAGGTCTCCTCTTATGACTGAAGAAGGGTCCTGTGTTTTCTGCTGGTTAGGTCAAACACCCGCCCTCTAAGAAAATGCCAGCACTTGGTTGTTTGGGTCCAAAAATGTTAAGAGTACAAGTTACAGCAGAGAAGGAAGTCATTGATAAGTTCACTTTCTCACTGACTAAAACCAGCTGTATTTTGACAGACTGTTGCATTCAGGTTCTTGTAGCTTACTACCAGCTCATTTGTTCTCTTTGTCTTAAAGGTCATAGTTTCAGGCTCGACCTCCGCTTTTACTCTCAGGGATCAGATAGGAAATCTCTTTTCTGTAGTCTCCTAAAACTTGATCTAATTGCCTTTTTGTCCCTAACTCTACCCAACACCTGTTTAGTAAGTGTCCTGACCCAGACCCTTCCCATTTAGCAGATGCCCCTTTGAGACTGTTGTGTGGGTTAGCACTTCTTTTTATGTCCTTGTTTGGTTCATGTGTCAGCCTAAGTCACTTATACCAAAGCATAGTAGTCTTTGAAGGAGCAAGTTGATTCTTTCCCCCCTCCCTTCAGTTGAATGTCTTTGTTAGTGCTTCATCTTACACTCTTCCATTTACACTTCAGTCTCGCTGTCATTATTATTTTTTAAACATTTATTTATTATGTATACAGTATTTGCTCTACATATATGCCCGGGCAGATCCCAATGTATATGGCTGTGAGCCACCATGTGGTTTCTGGGAATTGAACTCAGGACCTTGGGAAGAACAGCCAGTGCTCTTAACCTCTGAGCCACCTCTCCAGCCCTTGCTGTCTATGCCTATTAGCTTCTGTTTTAAAATTTTAAAGATAGGGAGATAATGGACAAATGTACTGACTTAAAAGAGAAAACAAAGAAATCCCTGGGCATCTCATCTTCCCTCTAGCTTTTTTGCTCCTGTTTTCTTTGCATATGTCTGTATTCTACCTCTACTTACTCATTTCAGCACTCCTAATTCTACTCCAGTTTGTCTTCCACCTCCCTACTAACTGGCTGAAACTCTCTAGCCAGTATCACTCTGCTTTTAGTACTTTTCCTTCCTTTTCTTCCTTATTTGCCCAATAGTGTTAAAGAGTAAATGATTTTTTCCCTTGGAGCTACAATACTACTAGCCCCTGACTTACTCTCTTTTGCAGGCTCTTTTCCACTGCCTGAGACTTCTTCGTAGCTTAGTCTTAGGTCTTATTAACCTGTTCTCTCTCATTATATGTCATACATGTTCAAATATATACTGCTAACCCTGATCTCCCTTCTAGGCTCAAGCCCTAAATATGTCTATAGTAGTGTTATATTCATTTGGTTTCTCCTAGGTGTCTCAAGCTAGAATTTACCAAACCATCTCTCACGTAGATCTGCTTATTTCAGTATCTGTAAATTCTGGCCTCATTTGATCTGGGAAATGTACTTACATTTAACTTTTAGCAATTTCATTTTTATACATGTTTAATGGTTTTTCTTCATAGCATAATCATCTATTTTCAAATGGTATCATACATGCCAAGTAGTAAAAGGGATCCTAGAACAAGATGGTGACCCTAACAAATCATGAACATATTTTGTTAAATTATATACAGAATCAATTCTATTTTAGTAACTTTAAGTACCTTTTTATGATAGTACATACTTTGTACAGTTTGATTCTTTCATTGATATGTTCTTTTCCTCAACTATAAAATTTGGCAAATCTCTTGAGATTCTGGAAGTAAGAGAGAACATTTCTAAGTCTCTTCAGACCAGGACATCTTTCACAAGAGTTGCTTTGTTAGTTAAGAAATTTTTGCTGGGAAGGTGAAATGTCCCCTGTAGGTTCACATGATTGAACCATTGTTTCCGAGCTGGTAACACTATCTGGGAAGGTTGTAGAACAGGAAATAGGGACAGACCTTGAGTTTTTATGGCCTTGGATCACTCACTGAGTGTAGATGCAAAGTGACCAGCCACCCTCCTGCATCTATACCTTCCCTACCTGCTTCTTTCTCTTCCCTGCCATAATGACCTGTGTTTCTTTAGAAATGTAAGCCAAAATGAACCCTTTTTTTCCTAAGATGCCTTTGTCAGGGCATTCTGTTGCAGCAGCACAGAAGTAACATGTAAACTCTGTTAGTAAAGTTCCCATCAAATTCCCAGTGTGAGCACATCGCCTGCAGGGTAAGCAGCAGCCACCAGAGGGACAGTGGCACTTAGTTCTTCTGCCTCCTACTACAGTCTCTAAGCACTCTTACCCCATTCTAACTACCATTGCGCTAATCAATGCTGATTTTAATACCAGAAGTGAGTAAACACTGATATCTAACAAGACCACCAAAGGCTAGCAACACAGGCCTTCTGACCACAACCATCCCTAACTTGTTTATATTTTCCCACGTGTGATTTCAGAAAGCCTTAAGTTTTCAAGTTCAGGGCTCTTGGTTCTTCGACATAGCTGTCGACACATAGCCTGTGCCTTCGATATCAAGAGTTCTGAGCAGCAGCCAGTGACTCCCCTAGTGTGCTTCCTCTGCCCCTGTGAAATGCAGGTGGTGAACAAGTAAAACCCAGCAGCGGGCCTTCAGCCAACTCTCACTAGTGCTCAATTACTTTGATCCAACCTGGAATCAAGTGAGTCTTCTACTTCGGTTTCCCTGGCTACTCAACTGTGTGTGTACATTACTTTTAATAGTCTACACTTACTTAGACATGGGTCCAAACACTTAGATTTTTCTCTTAAATTTGATTTATATTAAAATTGTGTTATAATTAGGTAGAGTTATTTGCATTTTTGCCATTTGATGAGCTACTTGAATTTGTAGGTATAATTTTCTCTAGAAAAGTATCAACAACTGGCTCCTTAAATTTGCATGCACTCCATTCACCCTCTTCTTTAGCATTTACTTAAAATTATTTTAGCTCTTCCTATTTTATCATTTGTGTTTCTCATCCTTTTTCATTTTATTTCTTTAGTCTTTGATTTTTTTCTGTGTTCTGTTTATGCAATTTCTTTGTTCCATTTTGCAGTTTACTAATTCTCTCTTCAGTTGGGTTTAATGTGCTACTTAACAAAGTTTTAGCTGATTTTCAAAAAAAAATTTCTTCACCATCGCTTTTTACAGTTTTCTAATGCTTACAGACCAAATTGGCTTTTATATTAAGGTTAAGACTTTTTTTTTTTTTAAAGATTTATTTTATTATGTATACAGTGTTCTGTCTGCAGGTATGCCTGCAGGCCAGAGGAGGGCACCAAATTCCATTACAGATGGTTGTGAGCCACCATGTGGTTGCTGGGAATTGAACTCAGGACCTCTGGAAGAGCAGCCAGTGCTCTTAACCTCTGAGCCATCGCTCCAGCCCAAGGTTAAGACTTTTAAAGTCTATGCTTAACAATTCCACTCTTTTAAATCTGTTTAAGTTTTTATGGGATTGGTTAGTTCTCACTCAAAATGGCTTACTTTCTTTTGGGTTTGTTTCTCTATTGCATTCTGGTCATTGTGTCTAAGACTGAAAAATTAAAAAGGAATTTGAAGCTAATAATGGTGAAGTTACCAGGAAAAAAGACCGCAGAAATCTTTGCTGGGGACTGGAGAGGTGGCTCAGCAGTTAAGAGCATTTGCTCCTCTTCCAGAGGACCTGGGTTCTATGGACAGCACCCAAATGGTAGCTCGCAAGTGTCCTTAACTCCAGTCCCAGAGGATCTGATGCCCTCTCTTCTGGCCTCCATGGGCACCACCAAGGAACACACATGGTATTGAGTAATGGGCAGGCAATACATCTGTACATATAAAATAAAAATCAATAAAACTTTTTAAAAAAGAAATGTTTGTTGAGTTAAGCAATCTGCTGTATATTGCATATTTATGGAATTTATATGCATAGGTATAGCCATAATTTTGAATAAGACAGTTAAAAAATAAGAATAGGATAAAATGAAGGCAATGAATAACTTTGACAAAATTGTCTTTATTCCTAAACAGTGAAATAATGTTGAAAACAGTATGTTCCTCTCTATATAAATATGGCTTAAGCATTGAGTTTTTCGCACTTTAACAATGAATGTTTAAGTTCCTTCATAACAAAAATTCCCCAGGTAGACAAAATTATAAGTTTTAGTCAAGAAAAATAAGTCCTCAACATTTAAAAGTGAGATAATTAAGTTATAGCTCACTGCCATAGTATCTATACTTAAAAGGCCTAAAGAGTATAGCTTTTATAAAAAAGAAGCAAACTTTTGAATCTTTGATCAGTTTAGGTGCAGTGATTTACTGATTAATTATGTAAAAAGTATTCTATTGTGTTAAGATGGGATCTTTTTGCGGCTTAGTTGTAAACCCTCCAAATCCTCGTTTCTTCACCTGTAACATAATAGTTATCTTAGCTACTTATAGGATTGCCATACCAATGTAATAAGCCTTCTCATGCAAGTATATTTTGAAATGTAAAACATTGTTTATATCAATTTCTGTTTGCAAGGTATACTATTCAGATTTCAGATTATTATCAGCAAAGTTAAAATATACATAAGAATCTTGTTATTCTTCCCTTTCTTACTTGCAGGAAAATTACACCTTTCTCTAATAAACTCTTGGTTAGTAATGGCATTTTAAGGTTTTGCTTATTATTATGTTTATATCTCAAGGTGGCCAGGCATACTAGTTACTTTTCTGTGGCTGTGATAAAGCATCATGACTGGAAGCAACTGACCATGAATAAGAGTGTGTTTTTGCTTACAGTTCTGAACAATGAGTCCCTTGTGGCCAGGAGGCATGTAGGAGGCAACATGGCAGCTGGAGCAGGAAACTGGGAGTTCACATCCTTAACTGAAAGCATGAAGCAGAGAGAGCAAACTGGAAGTAGGGCAAGGTTTTAAACTCTCAAACTTCACCCTCTCTCCCATGACATACTTTCTCCAGCAAGGCCATTCATTCCTTCTTAACTTCCTCAAACAACATCACCAACTAGGGACCAAATAATAAAATACCAGAGCCTGTGGGTACATTCTCTTTCAACTCACCAACTGGATAAGAGTGAGGATCCACACAGCATTTTTGCATGAAGAATTACAGAGTAACTCTCTGTAGCAGTTTGTGATTACTTCCATCTAGCTCCTGTCTTGATTGATTTGCAGTGACATGTATTCATGATTGGTTTTCATTTGCATATGCTCCTGGAAAGCCTACTAGGTCTCTCTTAATTACTCATGTCATTTATTTGCCAAAATAAATAGCTCTGGGTAATAATTACTTTTTAGATAAGCCTTAGGCTGGAAGTGTTGGAAAAGGAAGAGCATTAGAATTTAAAGTATTAATCTGTGGCCTCAGTTTGTCCTTAACTTTAAAAAATTAAAATTGGGCTAGCCAGATGGCTCAGTGAGCAAAGGCACTTGCTGCCAAGCCTGCCCATCATCTGAGCTTGATCTGTGAAATGAACATGGTAGAGGAGACAACTGACTCTACACATTTCTCCTCTGACCTCCACACACATGTGTACACATAAATAAATAAACATAATAAAGCAAAGTAAATGAAAAGATACACTATAAAATAATTTAATGTTAACATAGTTAACTGTAGCCAATTGTGAAGTCTCTGCCTCATACCCACCCCTCCAGACATCAGAGCACAAAGATCATTGTCCCCTCCAAAGAGCAGGGACAAGATGGCTTCACAGTTCCCTTTTACTTTTTCTTATGACAGAAATTACTGGTTCTAGTAAACCTTACTCAGGATATTGTTTCCTTTTTTTTTCTTTTTAAGAAAAATTCAATGTAAATACTGTGAACAGCAAGCCACAACTTCTTTTGAATTTATATCATTTTCCTAGAAACTTCTAAGTATTGAATACTTCATTTGTTCAAATAATGTTAAAGATTTTTGCTTACTTGAAAAATATTTAGCTGCCAGTTTTATCTTACTATTTTCTTTTGGTTTTTATTCTGATGGACTTCTGTGAGGGTAGGCTAGTCACTGCCTTTGAGATCAGGGAAAGCATTTCCATGGTGTGTCCACTAGAGGGCTGCTGGTCACAGCAGGCATGGATGGCATGCATCAGTTTAGGATCATCTTATTTATATTCTGAGAAGCAAATGAAAAATATTTAAAACTATGTTGAATGTCAGACACTTGCAAACCCAGGGGAGTTAGCAGAATTTACCCTGGGATAATAAGGTTGAAAATATACGATTAATGTTTATATTCTGTAAATTTCTTTGTAAAAGACTATTTTTGTTAAATTTTGACAGTTTTCATATAGGGTGTCTTATTGTAGTCCTCTCCACCCCACAACTCTGTCCAGATCCTTCCTTATTTCCCTATCAGTCCAACTTCATTCTCTCTCCCTCTCTCTCCACCACTCTCTTTTCTCTCTCCCTGACCGTTAAACCCATGGAGTTTGTGTTGGCGGATTACTCCTGGGCATGGGGCCTGCTCTGAAGTGTGTCCAGTATACCAAGTGTCACACCATTAAAGAAAATGGACTTTTCTTCTCCCAGCAGCAAGTAAATGTAATAGCTCCTTGATAGGAAAAGGACCTTGTGCCCATCCCCCTCCTCCATGCTAAAATTTGGTCGAACTTGAGCTTTTGCACGTCTTACGCATACTGTCACAATCACTGAGTTCATATGTCCATCTGCCCTATTGTATATGAAAAAGAAAATATAGTCTCCTTGAAATGATCCACTCCCATGCCCCTCTGGCTCTTACAATATTTTTGGTGGGGGTGTTAGGACAAAGTCAAACTGTGTAACCCTGGCTGGCCTGGGACTTGCTATGTAGATCAGACTGGCCTTGAATTCATAAGAGATCTGCCTGCCTTTGCCTCCTAAGTGCTAAAATTAAAGGTGTATACCACCATGCTCTTGGCTTTCTTATATTATTTCTCCCCTTTCCACATGGATCCTTGAGCCTTGAGGGAGGGGCACAGTAGAGATAATCCCACTTAGGGTCAAGCACTCCAAACTCTCCTCTTCTCTGCATGTTGACAAGGGCTAGAACCATTACCTTTGAGATGGATATCAACAAGTGCACAAGACAGTATTGGTCTGAGCCTGTGGAAGGTTCAGCTCATTCAGGAAGAAGGATGAATTACTGGGCACATGAGTGTGTGGAGGCTTAGAGCTAGCTTATGGAAGGTCTATAGGATTGCTTTTATTTTCTCACTGAAAATAATGAAGGGAATGGAGATACTGAACACGTAAAATAAATAATTAGGAAATGACTGATTTTGTTGCTCAGCATTAGAGTCCTAGTTAAGGTTAATGATCATGAATTTCAGATGAAATTGGTCAACTTGCTTGTATGTTTTTGTGCAGCCTCTTTAACTATATACATTCAGGTAAAGAGTGAGTGTTAGGTTGATTTTAGCTTGTATTTGTCTTTCCTTTGTATGTGCCCATAAACAATGCCTACTATTATCTTGCATTTTTAACATGTACATGAATGGTGTGTCTTTTCTTTTAAGGAGGAAAGGTAGTTTTTAAAATTTTATTTATTCTTATTTTATTTGCATTGGTGTAAGGGTGTCAGATCCCCTGGAGCTAGAGTTACAGACAAATGTGAACCATGTGGGTGCTAGAAATTGAACCCGGGTCCTCTGGAAGCACAACCAGTGCTCTTAACCACTGAGCCATCTCTCCAACCCAGTGTGTCTTATTATAAGTTGATGATGATGATGTGTGTGTGTGTGTACACATATATACTTGTTTGTGAGTGTGCACATGTGAACAGGTACATGTTCACCTGTGTACATAAAGGTTAGATGTTGGTGTCAAGTGTCTTCCTCTATTATGCCACTTTTTGGGTTTTTTGATACAGAGCCTGTCACTGAACCTGGAGCTCCTCAGTTCATCTAGGCTGGCTGGCCATGATCTTCAAAGATCAGCCTGAAACACAGGAACATTGTTATAATCTTGTACATAACACTGCATAATTCCATAGGTTGTAGATTCACTTGAATATTTTATATAGATAACCAGACTAAAAGAATATATTGGGGAGGGCTGGAGAGATGGCTTAGCAGTTAAGAGCACTGGCTGCTCTTCTGGAGGACCCAGGCTCAATTCCCAACACCTTCATGGCAACTCACAACTGTCTGTACCTCCAGTTCCAGAGGATCTAACACCTTCACATAGACACACATGTAGGCAAAACACCAATGCACATAAAATAAAAATAAATTATTACTTAGAAAAGAATATATTGGAGCTGAAAAGACAGCTCAGGTGGTAAAGTTCTTACTGTGCTAGCATGAGAACCTGAGTTCAATCCCTAGCACCCACACTAAAAGCTGAGTGTGCTGCCATGCACTTGTAATCCCAGTCCAGGGGAAGCATAGACAAGAGAATCGATCCCTGGAGCTCACTGGCCAGGCAGCTTAACCTAATAGGTGAGCTCAGGGTCCCATTGAGAGACTACATAAAAAATTATGGTAGCCTAAACATGATCTGAACAAGGACAACACCAAGAGACATGCTAATGTCAAAGGTAAAGCTCACCAAGGCCTGAACTCTAGATGATGAACCACAGGCAACTAAGTAATGCTGGGGGCAAGATGGAGGTCTTTCCCAGAGAAGAGGATACCAATTGGTTATCCAATAGCTATCCCTCAAAACATATACATACAAGTATCACTGTACAGACCGAACAAGTCGTATTTAAGTTGACATGGACGATTCCTGAGAATGACATTGGAAGTTGATTTATGACCTTCATATATGCACACACACAAATCACATGACAGAACCACTGTTTATAGTACCAATGATTTGTTTCTTCTCTATTTTCATGAGTGTTTGGGAATAGTATATATACCATGTGTCTGGTGCCCACAGAAGCCAGAAGAGTCAGATCCCTTGGAATAGGAGTTACAGGTCGTTGTGAGTCATCATGTGGGTACTGGGAACCAAACCCAAGTACACTGAAAGAGCAGCAAGTGCTGTTAACATTTGGGCCATCTCTTCAGGCCCAATATTTATGTTTTTGATAGGTAAACCTTGGTAGTTTTTCTATAGTAGCATATCTTTCAATTCGTAGAACAAACTTTACTTTTCATGATTTTTTCTCATTTGCTTTTTATATTCATATTTGTTAGAAATGTATTATTTGTTGGGTGGTGGTGGCACACGCCTTTAATCCCAGCACTCAGGAGGAGGCAGGGACAGGTGGATCTCTGTGAGTTCAAGGTCAGCTTGGTCTACAGAGTGAGTGCCAGGACAGCTAGGGATATACAAAGAAATCCTGTCTCAAGAAACCAAAATAGAAAAAAAAAGAAATGTTATTATTTAAGTTGATGAATAATTTTCTTTTGTAATATTACATTTGTCTGATTTTGGTATCAAGGTTTTGATGTCATAAAATATATTTGGAATAGTTTTACAGACTGTTTTTTTTTTACTCAAAAGTTTACAAACTTTTGTTTTGGATGAGTGCATTTCCATAGCTGACATGGTCCGTGTTTTTTGTTCTCTATTTTCTTTTGTTAAACTTAGTTTTACATTTTTGTTGATTCTTTTTTATTCTTATGTATACTGATTGGTATTTTCCTTGTCTATATGTCTGTGTGAGGGTGTTGGATTTCCCCGGAACTGGAGTTACAGACAGTTGTGAGCTGCCATGCGGGTGCTGGTAATTGAACCAGGATCCTCTGGAAGAGCAACAAGTGCTCTTAACCTCTGAGCCATCTCCCCAGCCCCTTGTTTTCTATTTTCATGATGGGCATCTCAAAGACTTATATAAACACATAGGTATATTTAGACTTTAATTGCTTTGAATCAGTTTTGGTAAGTTGCTGTAATTTTATATAAAATAATACATTATCTCTAAAATTCTTTGGCCTTCATTGATTCATAGAATTTCCTTATTTTTTAGTATCTGTTATAGCTCTTGTAATATTTTCATTAGCAATTTATAATCATTCTGATCGTCTTGCCACGTGTTTGCCCTCTCTTAGTCTTCTATAAGAAATGCACCATTCAGTCCCCAAGGTTTCCCATTTCTTTAATTAGTTCATTTGTTCCTTTTATTCTGTTTTTAAAAAAAAATTCCAAACCTTGGATTTTTATAGTTATCTCACTACTAATTGGCTTTTTAAAATAATAAATAAAAATTTCTAGGAACACCCTTTAGCTATCTCACTCACGTTCTGATTTCTGTTATTTTTACTGTTTTAATAGTCATTGTCATTTTGTCTTTAGGTGATGCATGTATTATTTAGAAGTTGATTTTAAGACAAGAGAGAATGATACATATAGTTGTTGGTGTCAGATTAAAGAAAACTATGTAATGTAATATAGCCTCTTCTGTGGATCAGCCCCTTTATTGTTTGTCCAATGCAGAGTGGTCAGACCTCAAACTATACATACTTAAACAACAGGCTCAATAGGTTGTATTTGTATATATTTGTGCATATACGTACGTACGTACATACGTACATACATACATACATACATACATACATACATACATACATACATAC